>MU882650.1:0-22179 GCA_036418205.1 Ostertagia ostertagi
CGCGAAGTCTGACACCGGCCTTACATAGCAGGTAGGTGAAGGTGATTCTTGGGAAGATGGGGGCAACGGTAGTGCCGTTGCTCATTTTCGAGTTCGATTTTCAAAAACGTTTTAGATAATACTTTTAAAGTTAGTTGATTACCATTGCCACTCCTGCCAATGAGGAGTTTTCGAGAAGTTGCCATTTGTGGTACGGTCAGTTGCCTCGAGCTAGGCTGTCGTAGAAGAGCGAACACTGTTGAAAGCCCTTTCAAACGTGATCTGGAGCAAAACATGGAGGCAAATCTCTATTGAATAGAGTAACCAACCACTTTCCATTGAATGCGACAGCAGTCTACAAAGGCAGAATATGTGCCGTACTTGCAGCTATAAAGCAGAAGGGGCTACAAAACGCTATAATCTTGCCACCTGGCTTGATGTGGCTGCTCCTTTTGCTTGCGATGCAACGGTCTATGTGGCAGGATGTCTGCACGTCGCTTATGCGCTACGCTCTCTCTCCTGAACCTGCTCCCTGGCCTCGTCGTGCAGTATCTGAGAGCGCCTGTCCCTGCCCTTCTCGTAGTTTCGCCCAGCTCCAGGAAAAGCAAGCTTTAAATTTCACCATTTAACACGTTGACGACCGTGTGGTATGATGTCATACCACACTTTCGCATGGGCAGACTAGTTTTCCTTAATTTATTTGGTGTTTTCTCCTGTTCCACAACGGTCCATGTACATTATTGGATCCGAAAAACTATTTCTTCATTACTGATAATGAAAACGCTGAAGGATTGATGCCTATTGATGAGATACGAAAAATGTTGAAGCAGTACGCGCACAACGGCGGTCGTCAACGTGTTGAGGCATGCGCTGGGTTAAAAATTGATGTGTAAGAGCGTTCAGTAATAAAGGTGGAGGTGAGGAGTAATCCGAAAAAAAGCAGAAGAAACTCCCGAATACGTTACCAATAAGAACCTCCCTATTTCAGCCGCATTCCACCTTGAGATAGAGAAGAGGCGTGTTGGACGAGTTTCACGAACCTAGCTCCAGTTGCTCCAGTGCCAATGGCATTGAACTGCAATTCGATGCAGCTGCAGAGCCTTTCTCGCCGTATCACGTGGAAGCCGACAGCAGAAGGCGGGATTTGCGAACGAAGTGTGGACTGCTGATCGAGCTGGCTTCCAGCGAAGGTTATGGAGTGCGTGTCGAGCTGGCTTCCAGCGCATGCTTAACCTCCTTTCTTACTGGCGCTGCCATTTCGGACTGACTTCCATTGTTTTAGCAGAAGACCTATCCAGTGTTCGTAAAACGGTTTAACGTCTCTATAACCAAAAGAGGAGATTATTGACCTCATCTCATTTCAGAAACTAGGTCCGGAAGGCCACAGCCTGAGACACCATCGTCTTCTACCATCCAAAATCACCACCCGCACCTTGCGACCATAAGTGTTCCTTCAGAGATTATATGCAAGATCGTTTAGGCGAAATCTCTTCGTTCAAATCCTCTAGCGAATTTGGGAAGAAGATTCGATTATCAGCTTTCTATGACGCAGACAACGAGATACTTCATTTTTAATGGCTATGGCGACCTACGACATTTTAAGTAATAGGCTTAAAGGAATCTTCCGCGGAAAAAGCTCCGCCTCCATTACCACAGAAAAACGATACCCCTTAGGCCCCTAGCCTCATGAGCATAGCAAAAAGAACGGAACATAAGCGTTAGTTTCGATAATACTAATCCTACACACAAGACAAAATGATCACTCTTTCCGTGGAAGATTCCTTTAAGGTATCGTTTTCTGTGGTAATGAGGGCGGAGCTTTTTCCGTGGAAGATTCCTTTAACCCCACAAAGCCGTCTTCAGCACAAAACCGGTACACTAAGTTTCAACAGCGTGGTTCGTGACTGTCAAAATCATTTCTGAAGCAATTACACTTCAAAATGACAAATGTAGCACTATGTACAAAACAGCTTCAAAGTTTGAAAAGTGAGTGGTAAACCGGTAACATGCTCAGGAAATATTCATGAATCTAAACCAACAATCTAAACAAAAAGTATATGTGAAAAAATTTTGAAAAGGAGAGGTTCGTTTCGCCCGTTCCCAGACGAACCTTGTTATTTTGCCGATCCCGTCGAGCTCTATGGCCGATGTCAGACTTTGCGAATCCGTGAATTCGCTAGCGATCGGGCGTTTTGCTGGCAAGTGATTGGAAAACAATTAGGACGACGAACCAGCCAGCTGTCCCGTCGACTAGACCTTATCAGACGAAGTTGGTCGAAAGCCTTTTGGGATGCGCCACGCAATCCACTTCCATCCAGAAACGTAGAGACATTTGAACGTAATTTTCCCTACACGAGTAACTACAGGGCCAGCCGATGTACAAGTCAATCAGTATTGGCAGACTTGATCAACAATAGCACGGTCTCTTTTGAGTTGTCGAAACAACCAAAAATGTCATATTCGTAATCAAGAAAAACGAGTTCCATGGATGCAGCGAAAATGATTTCCTCGCCTCACAGCAGCTGTGAAGGGGAAGAAAGGCACTGAATGAACTACACAACAACAACCTATGGAAATTAGCTCTGATACTCACAGAACGAAATCCGCTTTTTGATACCGCAAAGTTATTCTGTGCTTATCGTAATGAATTTTTCAACAAACCCATTGTGTTTCAGCTTCTCAGGATTAGATTAGGTATAAATCAGCGCGTTTTGGTACTGCTCCGTTCGATCTGGTCTTTTGCTTCCGATGAATCAGAAATGAGCGCCCTATATCAATTTTCAGTGCCACTACACGTAGATGAAGGCAAAACTAGAGATAAAATGGGTGTATAAAGCATTCAGTAAGGAAGCTAGAGGTGGAGAGTGGTCTGGAAAAGGAAAAGAAGGCAAAAGAAACTCCCGACTACGCCCCGCCCGGAACGAGACACTACTCTCTCTTTCATCTTGGGATGGAGGAAGGGCGTGAGCGGACGAGTTTCCCAAACGGTTAGCTTCAGCTGCTCCAATCCCAATGACCAGCCTCAATGATAACGATGCCGCAACCGCGGCCGCCTCTTGTGGCATTTGAATGTTAGTTAACCCACAGAACGACATGAAGCTTGACAACGTACGAAAAAGCATTATCACCTTCCTAGATGGGTCTGGCGCCAACCATTACGAAAAATCAAATGTATCATTGTAAATCACTTTTTTGAATTTAAACTCTTAGCTTCGACCTTTCTCGGAAAGCCAATGAGTGAAAACAAGATCACTGGAAGATTTTCGCGTATCCCAATTCTCTAAAAGGTGCACCAGAACATCAAACAGCGGATGTCGCTCCATGTAGGCGTATTTTGAGTGAATTTGTTCAGTAAGAGCTAGTTTAACGCATGCAAAATAAAAGAAAATGAAAAATAAAAACTAAATATTTCCAAATTTCCAATAAATCTTTAAAAAGACTGCGATACTATTACAAGGCAAAATTCTTATCTCAGCAACTAGAAGCCCGTCTTGTCACTCGTCAGTACACCGGCAGTAGGAATCAGCAATTGCATCAAGTTCCTTCACAATTTGTTTCTGTTCCTGTTTACAATCGCTGTCATTACACTCCAAATCAAATTAGACAAAAAAGGAACGAAAACAAAAAAAAGAGAAAAAAAGAAGAAGAAATGTCTCTCTCAAAAACGGTCTTACGATCAGCAATCGAGCGCCATTAGCGATAGCCGTCGTCACAAACGAATCAACACTTTCGATTCGGAACGGTGGCTCTTTCGAGAAAGTTCGCGCAGCTTTGTACAGTTTCAGTACTTTTCTGTAATTCAAGGAGAGCTTTCTAAGATAACCAGGAAGTCTCACAAAAGCTTTTTCCCTACATATACTTCTATTTTATAAGATGCTAACTGGTGTTCGGTTGTAAGTATGTCTGTCTGTCTGTACGCAAAATTAAGTGAGTGATAAAGCAGCTAATAAAATAAACAAGCGCGCGAACGAAACCTCGGTGCTCGCATGACTTGCAGGCTACGACTCCAACGGTATTTCATAAAGTGCTGCAGTGGCAGCCGGAGAGAAGTGCGGGGAGGAGGAGATGATAAGGTGTGAAGGAGGAACGCCAAGCTCCGCAGTGAGGGAGGTTTCAGCGGCTGCCGGGAGACCAATCTGGCATAATAGTGAAGCGCAGTCTGCCTGTACTTGTGCATATGCCTTACAAAGCGATCATACCATGCGACTGCCTTGCCTTTCGTTTAGAGTTCAAGTGTGAATTAGAATCATGCGATCGCACGACAGCGCAATCGATACATATCTAGTCCAACTCAAAGTCCAAGACGGGCACAAACTAGGACGCACCCTTACGTATACATGTTCGTGGGTCTGTTATGAAGTTCGTGAATAATTACCCGGAAAAACTAGGTCACGCTTGGGATTCTTGGGTTATGGGAAGGAACGTGCAAGACATATGGAATGAGCCAAGCGGACAACGTGAACGGCTTGGTAGCCTGTGCCCTTAAGGCCTATGTCAGGCTTTGCGAATCGAGCGACTCACTAGCGTTCCGCGGTCGCCTTGCGGTACCAGCCAATAGAGCGATTCGGTTGACCGCGACGCGACCGGGACGCTAGCGAATCGCTCGATTCGCAAAGTCTGACATCGGCCTAAACGAACCACACTTGGGAGCGTTTTCGTAATGGGCGCGCCCTGGACGAGAATTAACCTGGCACAAAAACCGTTATAAAATGTGACAAGAATTACAAGGTCGAACTTCTAGAGCATACGACAGCTGAGCAGAGCACCGCCTTCAATGAAAGCAGCTTGCCCACAAACTGGATGTTACTACTGCAAAACTTGATAGCTTTTTCAAGACGTTCTCATGACCAGAAAAAAAGTGAAAACAGGCTAGCGGAGGAGAAGAGATGAAGCGAGGAAAAAGCATAGAACATAGCGAAGGACGAGAGACCAAGAACTCGAGGAAAGCAAGGCATGCCAAAGATGGATGGAACTACAAGCGATTGATCCGTACTATGAATTCGCGCGTAATACACGCGCCAAGCTGGTAGTATCATTATTTTGAGAATTAGCTGCCCTCGAACCTGGTCAAAATCTCCAGATCGCCCTCATCACTGGAATCATCACGTTCAGAAGATGTACCATTAGATAAAGTAGGAGCGCTAAATCTTTGGAATCTCGTGAGTGTGGCAGTAGTCTCCTTTTCAACAGAACTTATAGCAGTGTCTGGAAACGATAGGTAAGATCTTTTGAGATAACTACTGTCAAAGGCTAATGAAAGGCTCATAATACAAAGAAAAACCAACTCAAAATTGGACCACTTCCTGCAAGCTTGTCGGGAATAGCCTGAAAAATATCGTTACACGAGTCAAACAAACAAATAAAACCACAATAAAATAAACAATAATAAATTAAAATAAGTATAACACCAATTCATTTGTATTTGCACACAACACAAAATTGTGACGTACGTGTGGATTTGGAAAAAAGCACAACCACCCACCTGCTTATGTCTTTTTTCATGAGATTTTGTTCATTCTATCATCAAGAGAGATAGTTCCGCCCTCTTCCTTTCTCGCCTTCGATCCCCTTAATAACTAACCTCCGAAATCTCGACAACTTTAGAGACAACTTTTGGAGTCGATGTCTGTAAATGTGAAGGAGGTGGCGGTTCAGCTCGTTGGGGACTGAATTCTGGAAACAACTGGTACCATTTACAACAGTTTCTAACGATCCACACTGTCAGTGAAATTTTCTGAACAGTGCGCGACTCAGACAAACGTCAGTACAGCTGAGGAAAACTTCGAAACTGTATCAAAACCACTGTAGGCGAAAAAATAACACTATCTCGCACCTGGTTCATCCGATGAAGGAGTCCACTGAAAAAAAAAACAGAATGGCAAATTGTCGCGAGAAATCAAGAAGTGATTAGTAAAAAAGACTTACCGGTCGCTGTTTTGCTTCGCCATACTTCAAGCTCACCTCTTCCAGTTTCTCCACATTCTTTCTTGATGAGAGATCTATTTTATCGGAAAACTTCCTGCCTTTGCGTTCCTTCCCGTTTTTAGCTTGATTTTCTTCATGACCGTACTCGCTAGATTTTGCAACCTTAGCAGAACTCCACACGATTTTCGATGTTGGTCGCTGCATCTGTGAGGAAGGTGACAATTCGGCATTTTCGAAGCTGGACCCTTCTGGTGCAGGTAGGGGAGCGATAGTCCGATCCTCAATTGCGGCACTTCTGGTGGGTCCTAGAATGATCAGTTGTTCAGCAACGATTAGCGATCAAAATTAGTCAACGATTTCTACATGGGGAGCCAATGGAGATTTCTCTCTTTACATTTATAAAACCGAATTAATCACACTTTCTAAACTCGTACCTACCCAAATGGTGATCAAAGATCACATCCGAATCTATAAAAAGTTAATAACAGCCCTCTACACGGGCGATATCAGACATCAACGTCTACTACGGGTCATGATGCAAAGTTCGAGCTTAACGAGGTCCTCACGGATCCCGGGCCATTACGCCGGTGTCCAGAATGCTGGTCGGCAGAAATCTATTAGTAAGAGCTACTTTCTCAAGGAAACTATACACATTTATCAATTCAAGAAATCTGGCAGCAGCTCCGAGCTGGAGCGATTACGGTAGGTCTCTCTGAGCGACGGCACGCTGTACGACAACAGTCTATGATACGTGCTATGAGCAAAGTATTTTCCCCATCCCCTGTGTATTTAGAGGCAATAACCACCGAATATGTATTAGGTTGTCTCATAAATAGTGTCGCTTTTTCTCAACCAAAGTACGTAAGGTCTCGAGCGACGCCTTCAACAGTCTGATGATACACGTGCTCAAAGCATACCCGTTATATTCGCCCTCCTGGGGCGGTATGCATCCTTCCCCCAGGGTTGGGGACGAAAATCCTTTAAATTCTCTGTCTTCCCAACTGGGATTGTCCTGATAAAGGGCCTAGGTTTAATGTATGTATGTATGTCACAGTAAGCATGCATGGAAAATGAAGAAACTACATCGTTAAAAACAAATAAATTTAAAGGGATTTCCGTCCCCCAACCCCTGGAAGGATTGAATACCGCCCCTGGGATTATGGATAGGAACCCAAATCATGTACACCAAAAAACCTAACTACAAATAGGCAACACAAAAATCAAGAGACCAACGAAAGTAAAAACGTGCCTGCGCTGCCTCGCTGCGTACAGCCGCTCCTGAATCGAACCCGACGACATACTCGAAATGTCTATAACACAGAATCTTCGGCAGCACACCTCCAAAATCTTTCTCTCCTGCCTTTGCCTCACATGGCTCTGTTTCTTCAGATTCATGCACGTTTTCACTCGAAAGGTAATCAATTGTTCGCGGAACCTTCTTAAGCGGTTGCTGCATTGTTGGAGAAGGTGACGGCTCAGCTATACCGGGGCTCAGTTTTTCCGATTTCATTGGAGCTGTCTGTAGGATTGCAGGCGCAGAGGATCCAGCGGCTCCTAAATCGCTCTAATGAATTCTTCCAGAACCGGACAGTGAACATCAAAACTAGAAGAAGATGTAAAATTAACAATATGAAACGTTCTAAAAGGCTAAACAAAAAAAACATCGCATTACCATTGAAGACTAGCAATTTATAAAATAGGTCAAGCAACTCGAACCTGCTTCAGTCGCCGCCGCCGGTTTCAGAAACCATCTAAAAAAACCAATATACACAAATATGCAGACATGTGCAACTTGTTTCGTGGGACATCTTACCTTCCCTTCATCTTCCTCCACTTCCCATTGCCACTTTGTTCCAGTTATCTGCACATCATCCCAGGAAGAGTTATCAGTTTTCGCTGGAAAGGAGCTCGATTCGTCATAATACCAGACTACTCGGTTGTATTCTCAGCGACTTCCATCGGCAAGTTTTTGGGGGCCCTCAGCTCTGTGGTACCACGGCTTTAAGGCCACAAATGCGTTAGAAAAAACGTTCGCGACTCACCTTCCTCCGATTGTGGTGGCTGAGCAATTCCAGGAGAAGGAGATTCCGCACTTTCGGGCTGCGGCGTCCACAGCCAGCTCCTTTCTTGTGCTTCTTTCGAAGCATTCCTCTGCTCCTCCTGCACATCTTTGGCCTGCATCTTCCTAGCGACTGACATCAGCTGCTCAGTAACACTGCCAACACGGTGACAGTCGGCGCCGCTAGTGGCAGCATCCTATACACAAACAAAATAAAGCAATTTCGACCCATTAAATAAAGAAATTCAGTAGCCATCAACTGGAAGCTCTTCATTAACCGACCTCCGAGTGATCCCTATCCGATGGTTTTGATAGTGAAACTTCTTCCGGCAAGTTTACCTTGGGTCCTCTCCTCTTGACTTTTGGTTCTATTCTTGCTGCAACCTCCGTGCCACAATTTCCGCAAACTATATTCTTTTTTCGACTCTTTACTCGAACATCTACTTCATCAGCATTCACCGTGTCAGAACAGATAACACGGAGCTACTTCTGCTGCGTTTGCGATCCTGAACGTCAGAAGTTAGGCGAAACGAAGAAAATTCGCAAATTCTGATTAAATAGGACATTTGCCATGGTAAACTCGTGAATGGTGATGGTGAGAGTTAGAATGATTATTAACATTCCCAGAGCACTATCGGGTTCTCGATATAACTGCTTCATCCAAAGTCAAGGCTTTGCAAGAACCTCGGCATGATATATTGATGGCTGATATCTTCTGTAAGCTCTCCACGAGGTTGTTAAGCAGACTTTATTGGCTTACGTTTCGGCGGGGTCGCCTTCTTCAGAGCCTGAAAGGATCGAAGCAATTTATGACTACCCGACCAAACGCCTCCACTATCCTACTGAAATTCGAGAACAAAACCGTTTTGCTTCGCTCCTTTCAGGCTCTGAAGAAGGCGAACCCGCTGAAACGTCAAGCCAATAAAGTCTACATAACAATCTCGTGGGAAGCTCTCCTAAAGAAATCTGTTACCGAACTTCAAGGCTTATCTCGTTTTTCACAGCCATCGAGAAAAAGCGAATTGATACTCAAAAGGTCGGTGTCAGAGTTTCAAATCAACATATCGCGGGGTGCAAGCTAAGCGCAAGCGGTTTCAATAATGCATCATCGGTGCACGATGAAGCGTCGCCTCGACAGTGTGGGAAAGGGGCGAGAGTCATTTTTATGCACATATCGCCACTGTCTCATGCCCTCGCGAGCCCAGAAAGGTGGCCAGACCTGCAAACAGGAAAGACTCTCGCCACATTCTCCACTGTCGAATCGCTGGCGTATCGCTCGTACCCATGCGATTCGCCAGATTCGCAAAGTCTGGGACCGGCCTGAACGTTTTTCACTGTAACATTACTACGATATAAATACTTCAATACTTAGGTAGCGTAAACTGTCATGACGTGTGATTCGTGGTCAATCTTTACCATGGTGCACCAAACGTATAAAAGCATGTATCAAACCTACCTTCAACATTTCGTCGGCTTCATATGGAGAAAGCTTCACTGGTGGATCGGGCTCGAACGGTGCCGCAATACTCGCTCTGATCAATCGTTCGCTTACCCAACCATCCATTGATAAGCAAATGTCCACAATGGTAAGAAGATCCTGAGTAATACAGCAAATGCAAATGCTATCCTACTTACTATAAAGCGCTTCGTCTGTCTGTCGTCTGTCGTTCTGTGTCTGTCACGAAATTCCCTAGCTCCTCGGATCCGCCCCAGCAGAGTCAACCCTGCGTTGCGCAGTTCGCAACGGCACGTTGAGAGATCCTCAACGCACGCTGTATGGGCGGAGACGCAGACGGCTCGAGCATGCGAGTGTGAATGTTCGCGCGAGAGAACGTGTCTAATCGGGCGAAACTGCGCAACGTGGCCGTTGAAAACTGCGCAACGCAGGGTTGACTCTGCTTGTATAACTTCGTCCATAATGTAGCCTGGAGGGACCTGGTAAAGTGGGGAGGTGTGGGCAATGGTACTCACGAAACTCAGCTAAGCGGAGGTCCGCCCATCAGTGGGGTGGGCAGTGCCGCTCGAATGAAGTTTGTACTGAAGACTTCAGATTTTCATTGAAAACGACCTCGAAACTGGGCCAAAAAGTGGGTAAAGGTGTGCATTGGTAAGTCACATCGAATTAGGGAGACCCACCCCCGGTGGGCGGGGCGTTCTCCAAAAAAGCAGTGCTTTATGAAAAATTTCATAACTCGGTTGGGAGAAAGCCTACAGAGCAGAAAACAAATTGGTGTAGGGAGCAATGTCTAAGGTGTTTCCAGCATACATGACGTGGGCGGAGGCCTGCCCACAATGGGCGGGCGCGCGCTCTGAAGTGTACAGCATTTTCTACAAGTCCCTCATAATTCGGGCGTCGGGGAAGTCTTAATGAGCCGGAAAAAGGTGGATAGAAGTGGTGATAGATGGAGGACGTGACAGTCCAGCTGTCAGCGAGTGGGTGGGGGCTTGGCCAAGAGTTGTCGAGAGCGCACAGTTTTAGCGACGAACATTCAACAGCCTCGGGCTCCAACAAGTCGCGGAGCGCCGGGAAGAGATGAATACGAGGTGGGTGGTAAGTAGTTGGGCCAAGCTTTTTTTATCATCGGTGGCTCGCGGGCTTGGCAAAAGTGGCGGGCTCGCCCGAAGGGTCGCAATTCCGATCGAATATCAGGTCCCAGAAGTATTATGAAGATAGTGGAGAAACGGTAACGGTTAGGAGGTCGGCGAAAGGAAGGGGGCCAAATGCTATTGGTGGGCGGGGCACGCACCGAAGTAGGCGGAGTTTGCCACGAGATTTATTGTCCGGAAGCAGTCCGGAGACCGGGAAAAAGAGGATAATGGTTGACGAAGAAAAAGAGGTTGAAAGCCGTCGATGATGGAGCGGATAGAATTTAGCTGAGAATTCAGATATTCGTGGTGTATCAAGCCAAATTTGAAAATTTTCGTCGCACCATCAAAATTCGCCGCAGATCTGTGTTGTGCGCGCAATGCGTGCGGCGCCAACTGGTATAGTAATATTCGGTTTGATCAAATTTCAACAGGCGTAAAGTTGCAAGTTCATGCTATGGTACAAACCAACTAATAACATCCACCTAACATTTTTAACAGTTTGATTAGATAGCTGCGCTCAGTGAAGAGCGTCTGTCAATATGCTTGCCAAACTAACCGTGCACAAAAGCTGTACACTCACACCATACAGTAGTCGGCTAAAGTGTTCGGCAAAACGATTCTCGTGCTTCGCTTCTTTGTTGCCAGAAAAAAAAAAACTAATGGTGATTGCTAAAAAAATTTCTTTTAAGCATCCTGATTCTTCAAGAGTTGGGGATATAAAAACACTAGAAAACACAGTATATCAATCTTTGGAGGACGTTGCTCAAGCGAGAAAAAATAATGCACTAAAAATCGTTTCGGCGAACACTTTTTAAAGCTACGTATATGTACCAAACTGCACGCACAGATATATATTTGGGTTGGTGCATAAGTAGCGTTTTTTTTGGGCGTATAAATTCAATCAGTACAAGAGAAACCCTAAAAATCGCCTATACCTTTTGAAAGTGCTTTTTTCGCTCTACAAAAATTACTTCGTCATTTCCCTCAAAATTATATTTGTACTCATACATAATGCTTAGAAGTTGGAAAATCCAGACGGCAGAAATCGGCATTTCGACAGCTGTTATTTTTCAGTTCACATAAAGAAAAAAATACCGTCAAAACAAAAGTTCTTCAGAATCCATTGTTCTTATCGAACCTCTCTCTAACCAACCCTACATATTTCACTCAAATTAAGACCGTATTCATGTCGTACAAATTGCGAAATAATGAAGACTTCGAGAGCGAGCCCAAACATCTTTTTTTCAATTCCAAATCCAGTGACTTTCTGCAAAATAGGATAAAAGTCGTAAATAATGGCAAAGTGGACATCCCTGATTAGTTTTATGTTTTTAATTTCTTCACAAAACGTTTGCGTGCAAAAATGAAAAATGCAAGCGCTACGATATTATGCACCAAACCCAATATTATGCACACGCGCACACTGCAAGAAAACATATTACAACTATATAAATTAATTAGGTTGTCGACAGCGGGTTTTGGGATTTTTGCGCATATGACCAAAGCGATTTTGCGGGCGCCGCCGCCTTATATCAAATCCGTGGATTCTGAGCTGTAAATAAGCAATACTAAGGGCCGTATGCTATCCTTCCCCGAAGCTAGGTGACGCAAAGTTTCCTTTAAATTTATTTGCTTTGAACGATGTAGTTTCTTCATTTTCAATGCATGTTTACTTTAACCTACATACATACATTTAATGTAGGCCTTTTATCAGGGTAATCCCAGTTGGGAAGACAGAGAAAATTTAAAGGAATTTTCGTCCCCTAACCCCTTCGGGGAGGATAGCATACGGCCCCAGATGTAGAAAATTATTTTTAATGATTATTCGCATGTGCCAAACTATCTGAAAGAACATTGATGTAGAAGGTATATCAAATACGTGATTGGCAATGAAAAGGCAAGTTTAAGTTGCCCTCGCTGTAGGGACCTCAAATATTATTTTTATGCGGTTGTTCTGTTACAAACATGCAGTAACGGTCAAAATTGTTCGCCGAAACGTTTTTCGTAATAACTTCGTATAGCATACTCAAAAGAGTACTTCAAAAGAAGTTATTACGCATGCCCTTTCGAAGCCTTCAAACATTGACTATTGAAGAGTTTAGACATCGAACGAAAGGCTTCAAGCTAATCTTCAGATCGTTCTGTGGAGGGAGGAAATGAAATGAACGAAAAAGCGTTTCCGCGAACACTTTTGGCCGCTACTGTATATACTGTTATACGCATAGGTCTGCACGTACTTTTGCTACTCTTTATGTTCATGTTCAAAAGATTATGAAGACAACGAGGAATGAACCGGAAGGAAAAAAAAAACTAGTGAGAGGTTGGAAAACCGTCGCTAAGGCGTGTAATATTCAACCACCAACAATACCGTTTATGGTCACGATAAAGATGATGCGACGATAGAAAAAATGCGACAGAAAAAAAACCGCATGCGCGAAAAATAAACTTACAGTCCACATCTCGAAGTATGATTGGGCGTGTCACCGGAAATGACGTGGCGGCCACCGCACTTGATAAAAGTTGCGCAGATAGGCTGTTCCCAGCATGCTTTGCTGATATCCAACAGAGTGTTAGAAACAGCTTATGCACACGACTCTCTCATACAAGTGCCCGTAGCAGGCCACGTCATTTCGGTGACACACCAATCACTTCGAGAGGCTTGTATTTAGGTGTGAAGCGCGCGGCGACTTGCGCACGCCCCACAGGACGTGAACGCGCATAGTCGGGAACGACAGCAACGATCGCAACTGTCTGACTGTCTAACTGCATCTAATCGTCGAATACTCAGGCAAGTCCGACGATCGATACGCATCCAATGCTGTGCGACAGTTACGATCGTTGCTGTCGTCCGACCGACTATGCGTGTGCGCCACACGGTGCTAAATGTGTGAAACCATGCGCTGTACGGTCTCAGGACATCTGTCAACCGTGAGCCTTGGCGGTTCAGCGTTTTGTAGTGATGTCTGGGAGCTCACAAGTGCACACTATCACAGCATCTCCTCTTTCTTTATCTTCTTCAAAAGGCTTAGTCCCAATAAGACACAAAGTGTGTGCTTTTCCAGCTACGCTCTCACCCTTTGGTTGACAGAAGCCTTGTAACCGCGCTGTACGCCATCGTCAACGTGTTATACTTAAATCAGAACATACTCCGGTAATTTGGTGTGGCAGTACGCCGAGTTGTGAGTATGTCCTTCCGTTTACAGAACGCCCACGGCTGTTCGCTAGGGCAGAAAACGACTTTACCGCAATGCGAGCTCGCTGCTAGAAGTGCACAGGGGCGGAGGCGGCGGGCGGGGCGAGAAGGGGCATAGATATGGAGGACCAGACGTGAATTACAGCAATGCATTTTATTGTACACAATAGCAAGAGTCATGACTAAACCTTCAGATTTCGCTAGCGTGTCCCTTTTGCATATAATTCTATGGATTCATGGTTTCATGATCTTTATTTTGTGAATCAACAGTATCAACTTTCCCCTTGATCATCGAATTGCTCGAGCGGGCGCCAGCAACGTCTTCATTCGTCCCTTGTCGCGTGCAAGAGTTGTCCAGTGGGACCCTTCTCGCTCGAGGGACACGATGTCCTTCATTCTTTTCGCTTCAGAGCTTTCGTGAAGAAGTCTGACCATTGGGCCGGCCATTTGGTAATGGCTCCACTTAATCCGAAACGAGAGACCCACGAGCTGGTGGGTTGGTTCTCTGCGAAATCTGCTATGTATATCCAAAAGATTGCTCTTCTTAGACGGTTTGTTACGACTCGTATTGCCAGTACCACACACCAGATAACGGTCAAGTGGGTCGCCGAAACGGTTTTTCGTGCTCTTTTTTTGCCAGGAAAAAAATCAATGGTAACCTCGAAAAAATTTTCTTGTGAAGTATCCATTAGCAGTAAATTCTTCAAGAGTTGAGGATATAAAAACACTAGAAGACATAGTATATCAGTATTTGGAGGAAGTTGGTCCAGCGAGAATGAATAATGCACTGAAAATCTTTTCGGCGAACACTTTTGAGCGCTACTGCGTTAGCCAACACTAGAGCGCTACTGTCATTAGCAATAGAGGTCGATCAGATACGGAACTCGAAAGGTGGTTGAGAATATTTTCAAAAAGCGTATCCGCCACGACATGGTTAGAACCACAATAAAATTGGCTGCAGGTTTAAGACAATATCGAAAATGGGTGCCAGAGGCTCTGCAAAAATAGAATACAACGCGTACAAATATCATCAAACAACAAGATTCCTCAGATAGGATAAGGAAGAGAGGAGGAAGAGAGGTACAACTACCGACGGGCCGCGAAAGGGGCTCCGAATGTACACCGACGAGAAAAGCCTTTCATTTTTAACGACGATCATGCCTTCATTCGAGAAAATTCAACTGATTACTAGGAGTTCCGAAGAAACTAGAGCAGGAACAGCGGAAATCAAATACAACCTCCTAGCTCAGCGATGAGTGAACCTGAGCAACCGCGATTTCTTCATCTCAGTTGGTTTTCGCCCGTGTGGGAGTAAAATCTTAAGTCAAACAATATCCAAAATAGCACTTCTGGAGAGAGCTCTCGTCGCTTCCACAAGTTATAACGAGTTGATTCGCTAGCAAGGCGGTATACCGGCTCATGGATTGAATTTTGTGAAAGTCTGCTGCAGAGCCCATTTGTCCGACTTTGGGCTGCACAAAGATTGGCCAGCCAAACCTCCGATTTGAATGTAGCGGATTATTTTTGTGGTCGATATTGAAGCTGAAGAAGTGCGCGAAACAACACAGTTTGAATGGATCGCTAACAGCTGCTCTTCAAAAAGTATGAGATGAAGTTTTGAAGGATGTCATGCGGGCAAGGGTCAGTTTTTGTACGGTAAAGGCAGCCATCTGAATAAGAAATCTTAACTGTTTAGAAGTATATGTTCTAACGCCGCTGTACTTGAATATCCCGTTCGACTTTCCGGTTCGAAGAGGAAAACAATTACTTGTCCAGTATATTTATGCCCCATCCTGTCGGTTCACCAATGATCAGGCGTGGACCTGTGCTTCCCGCAGAGGAAGAAGTTTTGCGCTACAAAGAGCGGGAAAGCACTACTAGCACTAGCACTACTTTCTGTACTAGCAAACTACACCCAATGCCCAATGGGTATGAAAGAGAAATTAATCGAGAAACAAACTGCTAATAGAAATAGAAAACGGATTCTCTGGGGCTCGCCACGTTTACCCCTTAGAACAATATGTTCACACAAGAAGGTGAGCGAAAATGGGTGGCAAACTCTAATAATCCGGGGAAGGAGAACCCAGTAGCTCTTGGAGGATACGGTATTTGTAAACTACTGTAACATCATGACGTCTTATGCAAGATTTGATGAAAAAACTCACAGGAGCTCTACCGTAGATGGCACATGTCACCAATGGGACCACTCCTTCATTGTAGTTTGTCTTGCACACTTCATTATTTACTGCTTCGTACATGTCCTATAAAGAACAACATCATGTGTGTGTAATGCATCAATGTCACTACTTTACAGCTAGAACTCTCCTCCCTGGGAATCAAACTAGTATACGATAGCACACTGCGTGCTCTGCGGGGTACTATGTGGTACATGCGGCCACGAGGGAAAGGAGTTTAGCTTAGTTTATTTGGCATTACGTGTGTTTCAGAGATGCGCAGAACACCGGCCCACTACGTTACGCAGTGTGTCTCAGGAGATGCGAGAAACACCGGCCCTCTAAGTTTTAATGTTGATTAATAATTTGAGGAAGTTAGTAAGGATCAATGCTTCATTATGGACTCCCTACAAGTACTGCCAGCCGTCTGATATAAGCCTACAACATCGAGACACCAAAACCACACATCCTTTGAAAGATTATCTTCCTTACTACATTGTTCTATTAGTACGAATATTGGAAATGATGAATTAAGCAGCCCATCACCCTACTTTCCCTGGCCTCCTTTCAGACTGATTAGAAGTGTACCAATTCGTCAATGCCGAATGTCCAAGTATTATATTACTAATCTCCAAATTGCTCTTGCTTATCTCAAATTTGGACCTCGCTTTCATACTGATTACTAGCAGCTTACGGTATGAACGCCGCATCCGCTTTCCCCGTAGTGGTTCACAGAAAAAAAGAAGTCATGGAAGACTTACAGGATACACATAATGTGTGCCACGAACCCTCGCCAAGAAGGCATTCGTTGGTAGCGCATCAACGGAAAACTCCTCAGGCAAAGGGAACAAATCGTCACGTTCGAAGCTATATATCGCGTTGTAATCAAGGCAGACACGTTCTCCGAGGAAAAGAAATTTGCAAAAAATACCATTATAGCGAAAGAGTAGAAAATTGATGAGTACACATTGTAGCTCAAATCGCCTTGGTTCAGTTAGTGTGGTGGTTTCATGATCCAATTAATTTAACCAACGGGCACATTCACAGAAATGCCTAGAGCTTCTTAATGCCAATAAGTAATAGTTAATCAGGAGGAATTTTGCTTCATTTTCAGGAACCTTAGGGTAAGATCAGTGACGAAATTAAAATTAACTCACGTCACCCTGTAACACAGCCACGCGCATGAACACACCCATACGAACACCGACCAAAGGATCACCTGGCCTTATGTTAAGAGCTTCCGACTGAGGACCATTCGCCACAGCGTACCTGAGACATTCTCTCAGGTTTAAAATATTCACGACCGCGACTTTCATCAAGAGTTACAATAACGATGAATGCATTGGCTATTCTTGCGAATGACTTATTACCACCCTCAAAGTTAAGTACAGTATAAATTTATTACTTTTTTCACCTTTCATGAACCTTTCAAGCTTGCTAAAAACTGAAAGTGTAAGCAGATTCCAAAAAAGGGGAGAGTTCACACAAAAGATGTGGGATCATGGGAGTGACATGGTAACGGCTACGGGAACAAAAAACGAATTCAGATCCAAAACCACAGAACCGAGACAGTGCTTTAATCTATGGATTGAAACCTACGCCAACTTGAGGAAAAATCAATTTTTCAAATAAAGCACAAAAGATGAAATAAAAACGAAAACGGCAGCGAAAACGCTTCTTAAACTTTTCGCTCGCGCAATCGCGCTTTTTTTCTTGAAGTAGATGCGTCTTGATCGCCGATACATATCTACTGCACAATAATTGCAAACCGAACCGCAAAAAGTATGACCTGACCCTGACAGATATTAGTACAAACAGGTGCAACTCACTTCAGACGGTTGCTAATAGAA
Organism: Ostertagia ostertagi; assembly: GCA_036418205.1. Classification (NCBI taxonomy): domain Eukaryota; kingdom Metazoa; phylum Nematoda; class Chromadorea; order Rhabditida; family Trichostrongylidae; genus Ostertagia; species Ostertagia ostertagi. The sequence continues at coordinate 17,770 of MU882650.1, forward strand.
AGAATCCTTTCTTCGTTCTGAGTGCCCTCCTCTTCACATAAAATGAAGCATCGCGGTGGGAGAAACGCCATGACAGCACACTAAATGGCCCACCTTTTTCTCCTTCCCGTCATCAGATGGCAACAAATGAATGAAAATAAATTTCTAGTAAGTATACAAATTCGGATTAGTAAAAAATGCTCGATTTCAATTAATAATTCGTCCCTACACCAGCCGTAAATAAATGAACAAAAGTGAACATACCGCCCTCACATCCTCCTTCGTACGAGAGAATACAAGCTGACTAGTGGTTAGGTAGGAAAACTCCTCATCAAAAGGCATGCCGCAGATTTCCTGATTTACCCGTAATATCCAGCTGTTCAGGATCTACTTCGCGTAACATTTTCACTTTTGCAACAGGATCATCTGAAAATTTTATCATGTACAAACCAGTGAGGCTTCTCTAGGCCGATGTCATAGTTTGCGAATCGAGCGATTCGCTAGCGAATCGCTGGATCCGAGCGTTGCGCCAGCGAATCGAACGTTGCACCAGCGAATCGAACTTTGCGCCAGCGAGTCGAACGATGTACCAGCGACTCAACAACTGCTTGAAAGTGGCGGGCCTTTTTTTTAAAAATTGGTGGCCCCCCCCCACTTTAAAGACATAAATTGAGTTCGCTGGGCAAAGTTCGATTTCGCATCGTGTAACGTCTATTTTGCGGCGCGACGCTTGATGCCAGCCGATTAGCTGGCGAAATCGCTCGATTGCACACCTCTTTTCGTATCCAAAGGGTAGGGTGTGGGCACTTAGGACAGAACGCGACTTTTTCGCTCTTCGCAACGCGACATCGCGCGGCAGGCTGGCGCACCCGCAGCGAAAACAACTACGGTATGGAAGAACGCGCGATTGGAGCGCGATATTTGTGTCGGCTTTGATTGCGACAAGGAGTTTGAAGCTTAATAGCCATGGATTTGATAATGAACGAGGAAATGGTAACCAGAAGTGGACCGCTAACTAGCAGTGAAGAGGGAGGTAGGTTATTTTTGCAGAGATGGATGGTAGAGCTTCTGGAGAACCTGGAAGAGGAATGGTTGATGGACGTTTGATGAGACGACTGTAAACTTCTGCATAGGGGTTATTTGGGGCCCTGATCATGAATATGACACTCATTTTTCACATTCGTGCTGTTTAACGCATACTTTCTGCTTTACTAGCTTTCTCACCTACAGCGCCTACGACTAAGCTTAGGGGAGGGGAGTGAAACTCCGGAGTGGGTAAACCACGCACCGTGTGGCAAAAGTTGGAGTGTGTCAGACCACAGGGGAATGGCCCTACCCACTTTGGAGCCCTACACTACTCAAAGGCTTAGTCCTATTGCGATCTAATTAGTGCGAGGGCGCAGACGAGCAGGAAGCAGGCGCCGAATAGCGCTAACAACAAATCAGGACCCCGAATAACCCCTATACAGAAGTTTACAGCGAATTTAGTGGGAATCAGTTGTGGCGCCAGCGTCAAAAATGAGTATCATATCCGTGATGAGGACAGAAGCGTTCCGTAAAAGATGTTATACCCTTATGCAGATGTCTATACAACAATATGAACCCACAAAATGCAAGCACAAGCGACACTATTAAACCCTCGTTCACCGATAATTCGTAAAACACCATTTGTGTGGCATCGCCCGGAATCGTGTAAGTCACAAAACGTTTTCAATAATGAGACAGAATTAGTGATTCACCGCATTTATCAATACAATGGGTGTGAGCGCGGCAAGTAAGGAATCAGAAACTTACAAATTCACGCATGCAAAAAAGCTGCTCCAATCGCGCGTTCTTCCATACCGTAGTTGTTTTCGCTGCGGGTGCGCCAGCCTGCCGCGCGATGTCGCGTTGCGATGAGCGAAAAAGTCGCGTTCTGTCCTAAGTACCCACACCCCTGACCTAAGTCGATGTTCATAGAGTGGACTGACAGTCACAAGAAGTAGGTAGCAAGTACAAGTGCATTTACTGTGAACAAAAGGCTGAGATAATTTTTTTTTTTATTCGTGAATTTCCATGTGATAGTTTTAAATAAAGCAAGGAACTCACCAGGTATATCCACGAACACACTGAAGACAGACGGATTGTAATTGACCAACTGCCATTCAAGAACCGTGAGATTTTCCAGCTGGAGAGAACCTTCTTTCTTCAGCCGTTCGATAAAGATCTTCGGTGTTTTCTCCTAATAACAGTGATAATTTCCACGATAAACTTGAACTGATTCATACAACAGATCTTCTGAAGCAGAATTTTAAACGATTAGGCATTCTTCTGAACAGGCACCGACCAGCAGCGAGTTCCTATATTTTTGTCGAATTTCGTCAGCTTTCGGAGAGAGAACACCATCCTGACCGGCAGTCCAATCGCTTCCATTTGATGATGGCGGTTGGGATGAGGAAGAGGGAGATAGAACTGAACAAAAAATGGCGAGATTGCGAGAAAACAAGAATGAGAGTTCGTCCTAGAACAGAACACTGCTAACTAATTTACCGTCCGTGTCTCTAGTTAATTCATTACAATGCTTGACTCCTGATGCTCCATCAGTCACAGCAACGTTCTGAAAAAACAAAGCGTGTAGTTACTTTCCAAGGAAGGAAAGCCTTTCAATCAGTAAGCCTTTGCTCAAAGAGAGTGCGCAAACCGATAAACATTTCTCACCTGTTTGAATGGATGTTCAGAGCAATCTTTGCCTTTGGATCTCATTCCTGAAAATAATATCTAGACACATTATCCAAGTAGAACATAGAAAAACTTATCGTTCCAGGAAATTCGTCTACGACCAAATGGAGTAAACAACAAAAATGAAAGCCATCTTTGCGATATGTCCATGAGCAACAGGGAAGCTTATCGACGAAGCTTCAGAGAAATTTACTTGCTTACCACGCCGAATTTGAAAGGCCGCGTTCATAGTTCGCGACTCGGGAGATTAGGATAGTAGGCGATAGGATATTAGGATAGTAGGAGATTGCGCTGACAAGATTGGATACGTATCGATTGAAATCGCTGGAGAGTAGTAGATTGGGCGACTTCAAGCGAATAGATCAATACATATCTAATCTTGTCAGCGCACTATCCTAATCTACTACTATCCTAATCTCCTACTCTACTACTATCCTACTATCGTAATATCGCAATCTACTACTCTCCGGCGATTTCAATCGATACGTATCTAATCTTGTCAGCGCAATCTCCTACTCTACTACTATCCTAATCTCCCCGTCAATACATATGTTTTTCATTGTCGCGTACTATCCTAATCTCCGGAGTCGCGAACTATGAACGCGGCCTAATTGTCGATTAAAGCAACAGTCCAAGAACGAATTCGCGGGCAAAACCACCGATAATGAAGTTGTAGGTGAAAGTTGACCAATAATGAAAGAAAAAAAAAAAAACGTCGAACAGGGACTTAGACAGGGACTCCCCCTCGCCACTTAGCAATGGAGGAAGACGCTCGTTGGACGAGTTGTATGAACATGCCCGCAGTAAATGCGCCCCAATTGCAATAGCTGGCAATTGCTGGCAAGTAGCCAGCTATTGCAATTGGGGCGCAATAATGGGATCGTTTCATGTTTTGAAGGTAGAAGGTAGAAGGAAAAAATGTAGAAATTCAGCGTTGTCGGCATCACTACATCGATTGCTTTAAAGGATCGACCTCAAATAGTCCCGGCGGTCCCGCAACGACCGCCAATCAACTACGCGCTCTTCACAGCAGCAAGGGGCGGCTCCACCGAGGCTCGGTGGACCCGCCCTTTTCGAAGAAGTTCGAGCCCTTCCTACGCATTTCAAAGGTAAGTTTTTAATTCAGTGACAGTTCCTATGAACTTTACTTGGGCTGGGGCATGCTTCCACACCTCAGGATTGAATTGGTTGAAACCCTCCCTGGACTGTTGCTTTAAGTGCGTTCATTATCCAACGTTAAAGAAGTAGTGGAACAGACATGTTAATATGTAAGTTCGCACTCACAAGGAGAAAAGCCACTAATTGAATTTTTTCAGCAAGAAGAGTTAGGCACCAACCACCCAAAAGAATTGTGTCTCACAAGGGAGTTTTAAAATTCCCATGGAACTTTGAAAGGAGACCTAGGTACATCGATAGTCTTGGACGCTGATTACAAATATGGACACTAAAACTGCTACGTGAACTTTGTAAGAAAGTTGTGAGCCTTAAAAGTTGCAAAAGAACGCTAATGATGAGGTGCAACCTATGTGGAAACACTGTTGCTTTTTGTCTGTAACTTGATCTAGCTCGTCCCAGCAACGTTTTTGCCAACTTTTAGGGCTAAGGGAGTTCACGTACCAGTTTAAAGGCAGCGATTACGATAAGGAGGGAACGCATCGGGGAAGCATATGCACCACACGAAGCAGTTACTTGGCTGCCAAGGAAGCGAGGTGT
>MU882651.1:0-22213 GCA_036418205.1 Ostertagia ostertagi
CGATGCACATTGCGCCGGTTTCATTTTTCTTACATACATGATGAAGTTCAGTGTTCCCTTTCAGCCTTCCTCGGAATGGAATGGGTTGATGGTGTGGAGCTGAGACATATTTTCCACAACGTTACCGTCAACGAAATATCCGATGTGGGTTTTTGCTTGATTGGTATGCGCCGTGCCCCTGTAATCTCTCCAAAAACTTTATTTTTTAATTCTCCGAAGATAGGTCAAACTTGTAAGCAGCTCAAACTATATAGCAAGGTGATGTATAGGGATAAGACCCTTACATCTGGCTTATTGAGAAGACTTGGGAAGACTTTGTAGGCTTTGCGTGCACTTGCCTACCTCGAAGCCGTAAGCCTTCAACTGACTGATGAAGAAAAACAAAAAGTTGCCAGCAATCCAATTGCCGACATCTACGGACCGCTGCTGCCACCTCAGGTACCTTTCCATTGAATTTCAGCACCGGTGTACTGTAAAAAATAAGCTGATAACTGAACTTTTTGGGCTGCTACTAGAATATATGATCCAAGACTGCTTACAGGCGGCAGCAAAGATGCTCCTGGATGTAGGCAGTCAATCAAAGGCTTGGGAAAGTTGCTGTGCAGAGTTATCGGCAATGGCTACTGAGTTGGCTGACATGAAACTACCGTCTACATTGAATGACGAGCTCGGTAAGCTGAAGTATAAGCATAGGGAACCCAGAAATATACAGGGGGGGGGGGGGGCAATAAAAAAAGACATTTTGTCTCCAGACTCAAATGGATTTAATCACACTTTGCTCAGCTCAAAGCGTGTGCTCCCAACTTAGAATTGATTTCATTTCATAAGAAAATCTTCATAGTGGCCATCTACGTGGACGGCATCAGAAAATTTGCCCCGGAAACATGGTGCTCTGGTCGAGCTCAGTGGGGTTCTCGACTGATCGTGTACCGTTACGACGGGGAAAGGGCGGGTTCCGAGGGGGTTTGCATAGTTAGAGCTAATCCCTAGGAAACTATCCCACGTTGAATCGATCCAAGAAATTATGTAAGAGCTTCAGGCTGAAGCAGTTACTGTAGGCCTCCCTGAGCTCGACGACGGTGACAGATGACGTCATATTCTGAAGACGGTGAGGGTAGTGAAGGAGGGCCTGCGTGTACTTATAGAGGGACATTTAGGGAATATTTTGCTGAGGAACTTCCGTCAACGACGGCAATCTCTGCGAAGAAAAAAGGCCGAAGTGCGACATGGGCAAAATGTCTTTTTTTTTTGCCCCCCCCCCCTGTATGAGTCACTTTGACAGCCTTCGAATAAGTTATTGTGATAGTTACCTAAACCAGCCTGAAGTTTGGATATATCAGGTAACTGAGCCTTATTTTAATAAAACTGCGGATCGAAGAGGAAACAGTGAGAATGTGGGCGGTTTCTAAAAACAGCCTTTCACCCTTCCGCTGCGCTGAATTCCACTTCCGAGTTGTGTAGCGAATGCGTATGAGGGGAATAGCGGAGGCGTCTTGTATGAGTGGAGGGTGATAAATCGCATCACCTCAAAATGCAATCTCAAAAATTATTGAACCGTTAGGTCGTGTTTATAGTCGCAACCACGAAGGCCACGGTAGCAGGCGACAATGAAGAAAATAAGTATTGATTGGGAGGCTGTTAACCACTCCACCACTGTAGAACTTCGAAAATTTGAAAATGGTCTTCATATTTGAAATCAGCGCCGAAAACCCAATGTGATGACGTAACAGTTATATCTACATGTAAACTTTTTATTTGAATATGCCTTTGATACTGCTTTCCAAACTCAGACGGGTCGGTATAGTGCCATCTTTTGATCTCCCATCGATGGTAGGAGCCGACCCCTCGTATGGCCGTCTGCCCTCTCCGCAAATGCACAGTCTCTTCCTTTTTGCCAGTCCCTCGACTTCAGCGCGGGACGCTTTTTTTCGACGGAGGCATCGACAGTAGATCAAAGCGCTTACCGTATAAGCAGTCGTGTGGTGGTGAAGATCAAGGGAGATTTTGTTTTGAGAATTTGGAATTCATTTCTATGTCATTTAATGGTACTTTTGACGCTGATACCAAAAATGGATTTCGCTTTTCGAATCAAAAGAACGTTGTGAGAATTGTTTGAAAACGGCGCACGCGGCGCAAAGCACCGCGAAAACCTCCGGACAATCGATCGATAGGGGGTGAATTACAGAGTGGAGTGATATTTGTTTTTTTTTCTGTACCCGGCCATGACTCACGCCGAGTGTAAATGAATAGAAAAAATAGGAACAGGGTACATAAGAGAAAAATAAAATACGATACTCATTGGTGTTTAGGAATGAAGGACGTTATGATCCACGGCGATTTGTGGTCAGCAAATTTGTTGTGGAAGAAAACCGAGAGCGGATTTGAGCTGGCCAGAATTGTTGACTTTCAAGTGAGTGAATCGCTTTCGCTTTTGCTGTAATGCGCCATGAATCCAATTTATATCACCCTGAGCTAACGCCTAACCTTCGTGTGGCCAGGTGGGTGTGCACTACAGACCTCACATCACAAGTGACGACGGCTCCCACAAAATGTACTAGTTCTCTGGCAAACGAAATCGATTTAGCCGGTTCGGCAGTTCTTATTCTGCCATTTGTCACTAATTACAACTATCATTTATCATCTGTCAGAGATCACTAAGCCTTTCGACCGCCCGCCTTTAACTATGAATTTATAGTTATCGAATCAAATTGGAGGGCGTTGTCGTCGCTTGTGTTGTGGATTCTGTAGTGCAGAAAGGACACAAAGGGCGAATATTTTTCCCCGATGATTAGCCTTATCTTTGCTGATTATGGTATTCTTATTACCTACAGACTTTATAAACTCTTGGTTTACGAAACTTGAACCCGCTATTTCTATGGTTAACACTCAGAAAACTATATTTTGCCTCGTTTTTGACCTAATTAAAGCAAATCAGAACTCCTATCAAATTGGTAGGGTAACAGCGGTCAATACTGAAATTGTGGATGCCGAGCTGACCGAAAACGAATCGTGTCTCATGGGGTGTGCGCCGGAAATCTCGTCCATTAGCTCACATTAGCCGTCATTTCCGTCCTTGTAAAACCCTAGCGCCGTTGTCGCGCGCTTTGAAGTAAGAATAGATTGTTCGATATGGGAGTTCGGTACGGTTAATTCTTGTTTTCTCTTCTCGGTATCCAGTTCAAACTTTCTGCGTCCAATATGTATCTTTGGCTCCTCCCACCCCCGATTTGAATCGCAAACATCGGTTCCCCGTTGAGAAGGATTTCCCAAAAATTGACGTTTCAAAGAGTTTACAAAAGCGAGCATGAAATGGCTGACGTGGTTGCGCGCTTCTTCGTCTGAGCTCCCAATCGGGGGAAGTGGTGGAAACAGGAAGTCATGGTAATTGTCATGTTCATAGGTTTGGGTCAGGAGATCCAAGTTGAAGGCGGAGTGACGTTTTCCAGTGAAAATCCCAGCTCTTCCAGGGGAGCAAGTTCATCTTTGCGCAAGTTTGAGCGCTAAATAGTAACATGCTGAGTGGGAGCTCTCTCACTTTTTTTCATTTTCTCTCCTTTTCAACCGTATTTTTCCCACGGAACACAGGAGTGTCACTAATCCATTCAAAACAAGACATTACCCAGTCTAGAAAAGTTCCTAATTCCCACCGTGGGTGAAAACGTATTGGACGTACACTCCATTTTCCTATTGATTTGGCATCACAATGCTGGTGGGCGGAGTCACTGGCTCGAGAATCCGCGCGCCACCACAATCTGAATCTCTTGACCCACACCGGTCTATTCCAAAATTGAGGTGGATTTTCGCTCTTTTTTGATTTTGATATTGAAGGAAATATTGTACTACACATAGGAACGGATTCGTAACGTGATAATATTCTAGCTGGCTCACTTTGGATGCGCAGGCCGAAGACTTAACGCGCCTACTGATCACGACCCTCAGTGGTCACGACCGACGCGAGAAATGGGACAGTCTGTTGAAGGAATTCCACGGGTATCTTACCACCTACTTGTGGTTCTACAGAAGTTCCCTACTCACTTGACCAAGTGAGTAATTTATTATTTATTTTTATAGTCATTTAGTGTTCTTATTTAACAGCTGCTGGTAATGTAATCCAGTACTGGAAGGCTTCGGTAGTGATAGTTTGCAGTAATCTTCCCAGAGTAAGCTATGTAGATTTGAAAACATAGGCAGGCCTACGTGAATTCCATATGGAGCCATCCGACTCGGATCTTAGTGATTTCGTCCTGCGAAACATGGCTGGCGCCTAGGGAATGGCCTAAAAGACTCAGGCGGCCAAGCAGGGACATTCCCAAAGGTTTGGTGGGGATCTGCTGAACCACGGCATTGCTTTCTCCCGTATACCACTTGCACTCTAAATGCACTGTGTCATTTCGGTTCGCCTCTACCATTCACTAGCGGGGCGTACTCTTCGGGGCAGGGTCAACCGTTACGTTGGACCGATATTGGAGCGACGTTGGACCGATGTTCACCGCTCTCCGCGCCGGCATTCACTCTCGCCACCCGCGAGCCGTCTGTGTCTCCGTGCGTACGTTCACTCTCGGCATTACTCTCGTCGTCGCGTTGGACTTTGTCCAACGGACGGTTGACCCTGTCATGGGTGCTATCTACGGGCATGGGCAGAACTGAATGGAAAATGAAATTGCTCACGTCTTGATTCCTCTTCCGTCCGTTTGTGACAAAACCGAGGTGTTTGTAACGGTTTCAATTGCATTTGCCACCCCAATGCCCTTATATTAGCGGAGAGCCTTCATTTTTGATTTGTTTAATCGGCTCATCTCCCTTTTGCTCTTCTCACAGGCATTAGAAGTTGCAAACAAAGGAACTGTTTTTTCAGTTAAGGAAGCGTATCGACGATTTTTCCCATTCGCGGGAGTAATTTTACTACCAGTGATTGACGCTGTTGCTAAGGTTAGTTTTAACCAATCTGAGGAAAGGTCGATCGTGACCACAACTCTAATTCTTTTATTATTTCTTTCTTAGATGTAGTTTGTTATTTGTTAAACACTTAACGCCGGGGGGGGGATTGGGGTCGAGCTTACGCTCTGATTCCAGCGTTGGCACTATGAAAATGCTTGTGCCGGCTTATCCTCGGAAGTCAACGAGCTAACGATTCAGAGATAGGGCTATGGTTTTGGCTAGCGTTCTAGAAAACTGCACTTCTCAAGCCAGAAACAATTTTCAGAGGCGCCAGTGCAACAATAGTTCCACGCGAATTTGCGGAATTCTATGAATGCTCATTGGGTTTTTGAGTCAGCACGATAGTTAATATTTATCAAAGTGGTATCCTAATTTTGTATCATCTCTTGAACGATCTTCATTTCCATGTGGTAGACGGAGACAGGACCGTCACAGGACTTGTAGCTTGGCGCGACGACAGCCTTTCAGCTTAGATGTTTCAATCCTACAAAGGGATCGTTCGATTGGTCTTGAAAGCACCTAGTCGTGCTCTGGAGCCGTATCCTATCGTTACCCCAGGGGCACGCGTCCCCACTGTTGCAGTTCCTAACTACGGCTGGGGAACGATGAAGGTCATATCTTGTCATAGGGACCGCCACTAGTACGAGTAATGTTGTAGCTACTCTCCCCTGCTAAAGCTCTCTTCCACCCGAAAGTTCGCGCTGTCTGTAGTTTAGAGACGCAAATTATGGCTGGTCCTATGACGCAACACTGTCTCCCCAGCCGTAGGATAGGATTAGCGGTGGGGGACGCCTTCTACTGAGGGAAGGATAGGATGCGACCCCGCTGGTCAGAAGAGGGTTCGGAGTGTGATCCTCTAAGACCCTAAGAGTGATATCGGCGCCACCTGCCACTGCTCCGCCATCGTGGAGCTGAACCTGTGCAGGGGATTGGTCTACGAATCTGCTTTCTGCTGGGGGCACGGCACTCGGTCATGAAACGACTAATCGGCCGGGACCGTGCTGATGGGAAAGACAACTTCAAAATAGTTTGCTATAGAGCTGCTGTATGGACGAATATTTACCATGAAGCTTATACATATTGCTAACAAAATCCACTCGCTAAGTATCTCAAGAATAAAATTAGATTTTTCATTTTGTCTATTGTACACCATCCCTAGACAAAATACCACCTTTCAGATTGGTGCGAGAAAAATCGTCGCGACGATGAGAAGGTCACCATTCAAGAAACACTACATGAAAAGACGCAGGCACTTTTCGAGGACATGCTGTACTTTGCGAAAAGAAATCGTGACGTGCGAGACATCCAATAATCTCGGCATTTCATGATATTATACATTGTGCATTTTGCTCCGCTTTGTTCACTTAACATGATAATTTGGATAGTCCTTTGTTGATTTTTTTTCATGATGGAAGGCTTTTAGTGTTAGGCTTACTGCTAAGCTAAGCTACGTCTCTCGACTAAGCTTGGCTTCTTTATCCTCCATGTAGCAAAAGTATGGCTCCATTTCTTTTTATGGCGGTTGGCTGCTTTAAAGCAGGAGCGGTAAAGTAAGGGTAACATTCACGTGGTACAGCGATTCTACGCTGTGCTACGAAGTAAGTTTAATGGAATTCGTGCAAGGAACGAAACAGAAAACAATTTTCCAAAAGGAACATTTCAAAGAAGTAGACTGTGTTTCGTTGTGTTGCTATTAGAATTCTACGGAATCCACACCAACACCGATTCCCTCCCTCCGCGTCCTCAGTGAAGAGGTAAAAAAGATCTGGTTTGGTATCTATAGAAATGTAAAAAATCAAAAGTAAACTTCGCCCCTGCATGATTCCATGAGGGAACCAACGTTGTGTAGTCGGGCCTAACAAAGGGTTTTCGCTCTGAAACCTCTGCGCTTTGGCTATTTTTAGCTCACTAAAAGACAGTAAATGTTTTCGGCTGGAGATGGTCATCACTGGTGTTTTAGCTTGTTGTTCGAGGGTGCCATTCCATTTGTTTTGACAGCCGCTTTCTATCTTGAGGCGACACGGTCATGGGAACGATCGTATCGTATGTAGAATCAGGCTGCATTTGCTACGTCGGAGATGAGCATCTCCACCTGACCATCTCTTCTTCGTTGTAAAAATATTGCGACGTTCCCGTTTTGGGCCAATTCTCACCGTGACCGTCCAGTTTTTGCCACTCTTTTCCATTTGCTTTTTTGGATAGCTAACCTTCCACCTCTGGGGAAGTCGTTTCCGTCAATGTCGCATTCGATGGTTTGTTTTTTGTCCTCTACCGTAATTCCCGACACAATTGCAAACGCCCTTCTCGTCACTGTCTCCCGGATTTCACATCGGCTAAATTTAGCCTACGCTAATGAACAGTTCTTACGCAGGTTCTTCCGCCTTTCCTCCAAAATGTCACCAAGCCTTCATGAAACCCCTCGTCGAAGCATTCAAGGACCTCCCCATTCAACGAGGTCTTTTTCACTGATAAGGTCGAACCGTCTTATTCAGAAATCTAGTGGTTTCACACCTCCCAGCAGGGTTAACCGTCCGTCCGCCGGCTGACCTAACAATCATACCTTTTCGTTCTGGTATCAGGTAGGTTTGGGAAAAATTATGGCCCCTGAGGCTGGTCGTTTTTTTCTCGATATGTGCCACAGATTCGAGATTAAATAGAATCGCAGCGTCGTATAATCAGCAGGCAGCTTTGGGGAGAAAAATCCATGGCACCGTTGGGGCTGGTCTTATCGCGAAATGTCCCAGCAGTATTCGAGGTTTCGAACACAGAAATCGCAGCGCATTGGGAATGATAATTTGAAGGTGGAATAAAGGGGATCAGACTTACAGGAGAGGTGGCACCACCTCAAGCGTGCGTTGCGATGCACATTTCGATGCAAAGGGTCCGCTTCTAACAGCCCTTCTAACAGCCGCACCTCCTCTCGGCGGGTACTCGACAGGCCTCCTGTCGGGTACCCGCTCTCGGCCATACACGCCCACCGACTGGCTGATCCCTCGTCGTCGGACTCCAGCCGTTTTGCAGAGAAGCAGAGCAGAGTGCCTGTTGATGACGTGGACATCAACAACAAACCAACAAACCGAACGAACGTGGAAATCAAAGTAGGGAATGAGTGTCCCACGGGGTTTGAACCGTTTTTCATAGTTTTTTTTATTATCTTTGTACCACTCTTCCTTGATTTCCATTGAGGTGTAATAACCGTTGAATCCGCCTTCAAGGCCGAATGAAATGCCATTACGAGACCAAAACACGGAAGAGACAGCGTCGTCGCCAAATTTCGTTGCACTGGTTGTGGTCGAGGACGTTTGCAATGAGAATCCTACAGCAAAAGTTTAACGCGTGCACTTTTCGTAGAAGAATACAGTTGCCCACGACTATCACAGAAGTGCCCTTGACGCGACGTTAAACCCCTCGGTAACGGCGTTAAGGCCTTACAAAATGAGCAAACCTAAGCAAAGTGAGTAAGCGGACGAGGTTTCTCATCTGCTATCAGGCAGCATTTATTATGCGGCGCGGCTCATTTAAATACAAGCGGGTTGGCGAAGCCATGGAGCAAGTAGGTTCGGAAAACTCGTCCATACACGCCCTTTCCTCACTGGGGAGAGGAGGGCCCGAGGTCTCCAAGAAGGTTTTCTTAGCGTTTTATGTTTTTTAATAATTTTTTACAATCAACTCAATTATCGAGCGCTGTTACCCCTCTTCCGCCTTTATCCGGGGTTATTGCTTTAACTTAGAGACGACAGTATAATCTTCGCTGACGATCAGGCGCACGCCAACTCTGCAAGTATGAGGCCGTATATTCTTTTCTTCTTGATCCAAAGTCTCCTGGTAATACATTCACTTGTCGGTACAAAAAGTCTGCGGCATTCACGCGCGGAGTCATCGGAGCCTTTTTTGGCGACGAATCGAGGCCATCCGGCGGCGCAGACGGCGAATCAGTCTCGTTCGCGTTTCTACGGGCTGTCTATGGATTGTGCGGGACACTGCGGAAGCTTCATCTTGTCTCTTTTCTAGCTTCTCTTTTGGGCATTTATGGATTGTACGCTATTTTGAAGTATCATGTATTTCTTATTATGAAATCATTAGAAAATTGTACTGCCTACGCTTCCGATCAATTCCAGCTACAACTTCGTATGAACCTGTAGCTCACTAATGTGGTCGGAAACTATTACTCAAAAGTGCAGTGGCGTGATAATTATATTGTCATTAGTATGAAAATTAGAGTGAGAAACATCGGCCGTAGTGGAAAATAGCTCGTTTGAAACCGCCAATGAGAACCCTCTTTCTTGGGATTTTGGACGAGTTCACGGATCAGAGGTAGCTTTTGTGTGAAGGACCTTTAACAGAAGTTTCCACATTGAAAGATACGAAGTAGCGCTGCTTGTTACGAAATGGTTTCTCAAATGAAAATCGAACGATAGTGGTAACGATATCGCAGAGGTCAGTAATCGTACTCAAGGGCGGGGCTCCTTTCGGCGGGGCCAGAGTTTGGTTTGGATTGTCTTCTTTAATAATCCTGCAGCTTTTGAATCGTTACATCTCTATCCTTTATAACTGACTACCGTTTGCATAACTGCACGCATTTTTCTGACGTAACCCACTCACCACACTTCGCTACCTTATTTTGCCTAAGCGAACATAACGCATTTAGGGTAGGTCTATTTTCGGCTGCTTTGAAGTCAAGCAATTAGGCCTCTTGTGAATATCACTATAATTTTTATTATGGCAACCTCGACCTTTATGCCCATTTCTCATTTAAGAGAAAACTACCTGTAGAAAACTCAGAGTGTGGTTTGATAACTGTTCACTTGTTAAAGAAGACGTGTGCTAATAAACAATTAAATGAACACATATTTCCTACCTATTGAATCAACACTTCGTCAAATCAACCTACTACAGTAAAATAAAGGATAAAGGATAAAGCATTTGCCGTTGATCAATCCCTTTTGGGATGCGGCACGCATTCTACTTCCATTTGTACATTCGCAGTGGCATTTGAATGCGATGTGGCCTATACAATGACTTGCGGGGGCCAGCCGATGTTCAAGTCAGTGTTTTTATCCTCCCAGACAAGTCTGGTACCAATTAACCGACCCCGGAGGGATGGAAGGCTTGGTTGGCCCGGGCGACTCACGACCCAGGATTTGATCCCCGGACCGCTCGCGTGGTAAGCGCGCCACTTGTCACTACACCACTTCCGCCCCTATAACGATATCTCAAAGATATGATTTCTTCCCATGTTATGGTAGTGCACTCGGCACTTGTCGTTGTTTTCAACACCTCCATTGTTTCTTTTAGCCCAATCTTTTTGATCATTACTAACCAGTGTGGTATTGTGTCGGAAACGTTTTGTAAGGGCTCAATTGTCGGAAGAGGACTTCTGAGTAAGTTACTTTGAGAGGCAGAGGGGCATTTTCGAAGCCGTTACTTGAAAGTAACTCATGCAGCGGAAGAAATCTTGGCTTGGATCTCTTCCAAGCAACGAATCCTGCTGGTTTCCGGAATCGTGCCGAAATTCACTGGATTCCTGTGGGAGTATAAAAATTGTTCACTTTTTCAGGCATCGATTTCACCTTCTTTAACCACTACTTGTTACTGACCTGTGTGATTAACATTGAATGCCGGCTAAAGAACCCCGAAATGAATGTTGGGTTTGCGCTCCCAGAAGGGTGAATTCATGAAAGAAAAAACTTTATATCGAATAATTAAAATGGTTCGTTTCGCTGCTTCCTCAGACTTGAACCTTATTTATTTCGTCAATCCCCGGAGCTAGCTAGCGAAAACCGCGTAGCGCTTTTCCCACATTCAGCTTCGTTGCAATATTCTTGAATTTCTGCGCTGCCGTTTGCACGTAGCTCCTTGAAATCCAACTCCTTAGATGATAGACTGATGTTTTTGCAACACTTCACCTTTGGGGGCTTGATGCAATGTCTAATGAAGGAGATGTCGTATAACTTCGTACCTTTCTTCCTCATTCACGGCGTTTTCGTGAAGTTTATACGAAGTTATACGAAAACAATGCGATGCTCCCCCCGCACTTTTCCAAACTCAGGTAGCCTTTCTCAATCTTTCCCTTGAAAGGCTGTCAAATGCAACCGCCTCGTTCAAATTGTGTGAACGGAGGGGTGATCTGCAGCAGGGTGGCTTAAAGACATATATATATTATATTAATAATATTATACATATTATTACATACATGCATTTGCTCAGAACTGAAGTAGCATATAAGTTCGATTAGGGAGAGACTATCTCTTGCTCACACCAGCCAGGACTTTCCTTGGTGGCATCGTCATCGTATAACTTACCTCCCCATCGAAAACAGAAAGTGTCCGGGTGCAGACCATGCACCACAAGTGACGACGGCCTTCACAAAATGTTAATTTTTTCTGCCAATGAAATGATTAGCCTGTTGCAGTTGTATTCTATCGATTGTCACTTACAACTATCATTTACCAGAAATCAGCTATCACTATGAACAACTTCTAACCAGATTTACTTGGAGGCCGTCGTCAGTTGTGGTGTTTGGTCTGCACCCGACACTTTCTCGCTTTTTGAAGGGGAGGTTATGTATAATTGCAAGCTCTACGTTGACAGTCTAGCTATAGTAGTTTCAAAATATTTCAAACTTTTTTTTTCATTTTTAGAACGAAGAAACGTAAACACCTGACTATAAAAGTATATTTACACTTGAAAAACACCTAAAACAACGCCTTAAACTTATGTTTTTGTTTTTGTTTACCCAAATATTTACAAAAACTCTAATAAATTGTACACATATTAGAATACAATAATTAGGTTTTATAATGTAATTCAAAATACTTCAAACATGTTCATATTTTGCACAATATTTATGCCAGATAATAATATCTAATACTTATAGTTTGTAGCAAATTTTGAAATTTCGTGCTCCGAAAAATATCTGTAGCCTCCAGTTGTTTTTGTCCCTTCCGTTACTGATTAACTCAAAGCAAAGATACATGGCTTTCCTCCATTCCCTTTTCTTTGGGCGCAATCCTAGCGGGAGCAAGCTTCTTCGATTTGACCATTTCCCTTTCCTGCTCCCACCCCCCCCCACTCTACACCCGTCTACCCGTCTCCCTTGAAATATGATGATGCTTCGATTTGGTGGTTTAAAAAAAGCTTTTAGAAAGTCACAGAATTGAAGAAAGACAAGCAATTTTCCGGTCTGCTTCAAGCCCTGAAAAACAAGGGAACAGCGACAGGACATGCCTGAATGAAGTATCGAATTGCCCTAAACGTCCCTCAAGAACATCATCACCTGGAAATGAGTTCTCCCCATTCGGACAGCTGTCCGTCCAGTAAGCTTTCACGTGCACTCGGCGTGACGCTCAACGGCCGCCTAAAAAGTGGGCTCGTTATTCTCGTACTAGACGGGCGTCCAGATGTTCGCCGAGTATTTTTGTGTACGAGCAGCTGATCTATGTGACTGCAGCATTCGGCGTTTTGATGTGGCGAACTAAAGGATAAATAAAGGATAAAGCATTTGCCGTTGATCAATCCCTTTTTGGGATGCGGCACGCATTCTACTTCCATTTGTACATTCGTAGTGGCGTTTGAATGCGATGTGGCCTATACAATGACTTGCGGGGGCCAGCCGATGTACAAGTCAGTGTTTTTATCCTCCCAGACAAGTCTGGTACCAATTAACCGACCCCGGAGGGATGGAAGGCTTGGTTGGCCCGGGCGACTCACGACCCAGGATTTGATCCCCGGACCGCTCGCGTGGTAAGCGCGCCACTTGTCACTACACCACTTCCGCCCGTCCGATATTGGTTAAAAATTCAATGACTACTGAACCAGGTCAAGGCTCAAGTCCGTGTGCTTTCGGTAATTTTAGCTTGTAGATCATCATGGACCTGGCTCTATCCGCCTGATGGGCTCATTCCCAATTCTTCTTCTCGTGTATCATAATTTATGAACGTTTATTCGAAGAACTTTTGGTCGATAAGCGATTAATTATCAACCTGATGGTAACGAGCGTAAAAGAATTAGGAAAATTACGATAATAGTTGGTAAACCAGTGCTAGTAGAGAGCAGTCAGATACTTGTTTTTGATGCGCTCTGCACGCAGGATTTTTTTCGATTTTTCGGTAAGTTCCATCAAAGTCACGCTTACACGGGTCCTTTGTGGTTGCGAACTTCATGAAAACACAGTGCTGGTAATATCGCTTGAATGCCCGTGACAGTTTTCCGAGGCCTATAATTTTATTGGCCTGGCACATCATGCAACTAAAAAATCATATTCTGCTGTTTTCAGAAAAAGGCAAGAGGGCACAACTGGCTCAACGTTTAGCTAGGGGCAGGCTGAGATCTTAAGCGGGACCTGAGCTGCAAAGTGGCAAAAATGCGCACTCAATTGTTCAAGGCTTGAATCCGTGTACCCGATATTTTTCCTCCGTGCAACTCATTGCATTGTTCCTTCATCTTACTGAAATAGGCTTGGCCAAGCCTGGATGTGCCGAGATTCGCAATACTTTAGTATAAGATGGCCCTGAACCTGTTGCTGCACCTAAATCACTTATTGACTCTATTAAGGTGCGCAGGTACCGAATGAAGCTCTCTCTCGAGAATAGAATCACTTCTTCGAGAGGAGTTTCCCAGGTGACAAATTTGCCCGGGGTCGCGAACTTACAAGCCGTGCTGCTTACTAGACCTCGAAGAAGCCATCATCCAATTTCCAGTCCCAGTTGCCAACTTGAGCGTTCCAATAAACTTTCGGACTGAGCAACTAGCGACGGTACTTCCCTTTAGAACAGACAGGAACGATCAAGGGATCTGACTGATGAATAATTATCTTCACGTGTTAACAAGCTATCCATAATTGGAACTGCCCTCTACAGTTCCAATAGGTTCTCGGTCACTCTAAGGTTAAGCTGGTGAAACAAGGCAAGGTGTGGGCAGTCGTGACCACAGAGCAGGTTATAGTTCTGAAACAGTCCATCGCCTAAGTTGGTACAAGTACCAAGGGGGGTCGTAGTTTGTTGAAGTTTGTGGTGGGGTGTCGTACTTGTTTCGGTAGGACGAAAGTATATAGGCCGATGTCAGACTTTGCGAATCGCGCGATTCGCTACTAGCGATTCGCTAGCGTCCGCGGTCGCGTTGCGGTACCAGCCAATTGAGTGATTCACTGGCCGCGACGCGACCGCAGACGCTAGCGAATCGCGCGATTCGCAAAGTCTGACATCGGCCTAATAGATGTAATGAGGTGAGAGCGCGCGGGAGAAAATTTGCCGTTTCAGCGTGCGTATATATTTGTTTTGGCAATCTCGTGGTGTTCGTTACCCCTCTCTCTGCTCAACGGTATTTTTGAAAAAAAAGTTTTGAAGAGGGGGTAGTGTGAAAGCTGCCGAGAAAGAGGGGGGGTCGTAAAGATTTCGCAAACTCTCAGCGATAGGACCGACCCTGGCTGCATACCAGTTACCTTTCCATACCCAACCACACCTGTAAAGCGAAAGGACAAGAAAAGAATTTCTTTGAAAATTTTCTGGGAAAAATTCTCTGAGTGAGCAAAACCTTTTCGTTGAAAGGCGAAAACTATGAACCAGAAAACCTTTGCATTCTCGCTCTCTTTGAGAGTCTTGGGCTACTTTTCCAGGCGGAATGAGGTTAGAGGTGGCCGGTTTTGAGCATATAAGTCGTCCAAAGTACCTACGATTGTTCCCCTCCCTTGTTTTCGCTCCAAGTAGGCATTGGAATGATGCACTATTCCTCATAGGAACCATAACCCGCGCTTACGTCCGACCGGCCAATGCAAGCTAAGCTAGGCGCCTTGTTTCTCTACGGTTCCTTGCCTTCTGGCACTGAAAATATCCAACGACACAAGTGATGGTGGTGCTTTAGGAAAGGAAAACAAAACTGGAAAGACGTAATGCCTTTTGGCCTTCTTATACGCCTCTTATGTCTCAATAACCCTCATTGGACTTGTTTGGTCGAGTCGTCGTTGTTATCGTGACAAAGGAGCTGAAACAAAAGGAAGCAAAAAGCGGATCGTCATTTTATTCAAGTTTTTGCTAGAAAACCTCGGTTGAAATCGTGATTAAACAACCAACGAAAAACGCATTCATCACGCTCAATTGCATTTCAAGACATTTTTGTTGTGACATGCAACATAATAGAATGCCTGAAAATTTGAGCTATCTAAGTCCCATCTAACCGGCTGCTCATGAACATTTAGCTGAGGACGGGGGGGGGCGCAATCGGTCGTAGAAGCTGGAATGAATTAAATCTACTACAAGCATTTCCCATACCTCAATCTACAGCTCACACCCAACTTCTTGCCTTCAGGCAAATTTAACGTCTCATCGGTCCTCCTGTCAGTTGCTTGTTGCTGGTAAACTTCTAAACTGATCCGTAGCCCCTACCTCTATCATGCACTTCCACTTACCGACTGGTGATGAATTGAAAAACCACTACAAGCATTTCCATACCCAACTACAGCTCACCCAATTCCTTGCCCTTCAAGGCAAATTTATACGGTCTCCTTCCATCGGTCCTATGGTCAGTCTTGCTGGTACTCTAACTGATGCGGGTAGCTCTACCCTTCATGCAACTTTCCACTTACCGAAAAAAAAACTCGTCGAATATTTTGATAGATACTCGTAGCTACAGAAACATCCAAAGGCAGAAAACTTTAGGTTTAAAAATCGCTATTTTTTGGTTTGAGAATTAAAACTTCGGAAAAATTGTCTTTCAAACCTTCAGAAACAAACCTAACTTCACCAAGTACTCCTCCCTCCCATCTTCTCCTTGTTGGGGTCCAACGGATGTTGTTTTCTTTGCCACTGGTGGATGCGCAATATTCCTTGATAGGTAATACTCTCTTTTGCAATTCGCCCATTTCCCCATCTCCATGTAAATTGAAAATCTTCCAATAAAAAATAGCTGCTGGTCAACATCCTCTCACAGATGCCGACAAAAACGACCTAGAGAATTTTGGGCGAGGTTCATTTGACACACCATCCAAGCTCTCGCTCCTTCATTTTCAAGATCCCAGACTTGCAATTTTCCCAGGAAATATGATACGAACTCTTGTAAAAAGAAGCAATGAAACCACAAAGGCCTGTTAGGCCCTGTTCGTACACCTTCTCATCGATCGGCTTCTTCTGTTTTTTTCCACACGGGGGCGGATCCTTTGTGGGCGGGCAGTCTATAATTGGATTCGGGCTTTCGCTGTCGACAACAACAACCACGCTTTTTCATTAGTTATGTTTTATGGTCGTTACAGACTTGTTTTTTGTTCTCATCTCTGCAAGGTGTGAAGATAGATTCAGCAAATTGTGTAGAATACAGTAGGAGCGAATGTGGGCTGGATCCTGCCGCTCCAGGCTCCTGGGATAGTGATACGAAACTAGCTCTCAGCTCTCTTTCGGCTCCAGGTTTCCACTTGTGCTCGTAGTCAATATAAATTTTTACTAAAAATATGCCCGGGCACCGTTCATTAGGTCCTTTTTCATGGCTAAAGGATAAAATGGTCACTGGTTGAACGGAATGGGCAATCCCATAGGAACCCACCAGGCGTCCTACTTGCATACAATGGTAGCTAGCTTCGAATATTATTCAATCTATACAATAAATCGCGAATTCCTACTGATGCTAAAGGCATTTCTTTTGTCTCCTTCACGAGTTACGTGGATACAAGCGGTTAACCAACCACGAACCTTTAGGCGAGTTTTTAGAGAGCAAACTGGTTCGTGTAAAAGGCTTCTGTTGAAG
Source organism: Ostertagia ostertagi (assembly GCA_036418205.1). Lineage (NCBI taxonomy): Eukaryota > Metazoa > Nematoda > Chromadorea > Rhabditida > Trichostrongylidae > Ostertagia > Ostertagia ostertagi. Next base: position 16,669 of record MU882651.1, read on the forward strand.
AAGCCTCCACGAGTTTTAGGATTCCCTTAGATAAGAATAGTAGGACCACCTTCAGGTACTAAAACTAACCAAAGTGAGAAATCCTAATATTTCTAATGGTTCGAGCTGCCCTCAACCGACCAACCTTTCCGAATTACCTCTGCTGCTGTATAGCTGCCGTTTCTGCATTTTTACCCTGGTTACAAATTTCCGCTGAAATAGGAACAATTTGGATCGCCCATCAAGTCAAATCCCGTTGAAACGGTCATGATCTGTCACAGAAGTAAGGCCTCTAAAGCAAACTAAACTGTGAGGAACTGATTTGCTGGGCTACCCGAAATGACTATGATAAACTCCCCGCCAACTCTCCCGTATTAATTACGCTTTCAAAATGTAAGGTATATATGGAGTGCCACCAATGCAGATAGCTGAAGGCTGATTTCAAATAGGGTATATCAAGTTTTTGGCTAGATAATTTTAGCACTTTTTATCGTCTGGCATTTTTCATTACCTGTATCTGGGGCAGCATAACTTGCAGATCTGGTAAGTTTCCCATGAGGGAGCTTAAGTTTGGATAAAATTGGTGCCCCGATAGCGTAACTTGTGTACTGTGTCCCGGTAAGCAAGAGGTCGGGTTCGAAGTACCCTGTCTAGTGGCAAAAAGTTTCGATTCACGAACTCACAGCATTCTTCGTTGATACACGCGACGCCCCATTTTCTGGCTCATCGATTGCACCAGGGCTTCTTATTTTTAAAACGTCTCGTCTGAGGAATCTTGGAGGAATGTTTGGTATTGGGTTTGATTTCGTGGATCGTGCCTGTATGTATTTTTTGAACTTTCTCTTCCATGTTTTTGCTCTTTTTCAAATTTTTATTTTTTTCTCTTATTCTCTATTCTATTTTTTTTTTCATTTTTTGTTGTCTTTTATACGTGCGATCTACACACTAAACACATTAATGTCCCGCCCCGACTTCCCCCCCCCCCCCCAGCGCGGTACGGGGGGGGATCCTGAGTCTCCAATATTGGCATATCGTGGCTATCGTCCAAGTATGGCAAATGCATAATGCTGCCAGATATTTTGTGTCAAGGGTCGGCCGGGGGGCGACGGGTGACAAAGGGCGTGCCCCAAAAAGCGGGCCAAACGACGGGTGGTTCAGGACCTTTGCAATAGGCGGAGCAAAAAAAAACAACGCAGTTATCAGGGAGAAGGGTACAAATTAGAGGACCCGATAGTGAGAGTGTGCAACGACGGGGGGGGGCGAAAACGTAAGTGAAATAGCGGAGGTTGTGCAGTGCATTGGGGGGTCGGCGGCAATGCCTCCGATGGAAAATATTGCGATAATAGCTTGTTTGATGGCAGGTTAGTACATGCACGCAAAACCGCGTGGACATTGCTTGACGGTGGCATGTATAGATAGGGCCTGAATAACACGTGATCCTCAGAGGATCGTTCACCGTATAAAAGCCCTAATCTCACAGAAGACCCTTAGTTTTTCTTAGTTTTTCCAGGACTTCTTCTTTCCTGCGGTCCCTACACTGTAATCCTAGAATATTCAAACAGCTCCTGGTCCTGAAAGATCCCACGCAGGGCTCTTAAGATAAGGCTGTGTTAGCAGTACTTACGGGGTACCGTTCAGGACAAGGAGCGCTTCTACGGATATTGTAGGAATAGAAACACAGCACTCGTACAGCGATGTTTCAGGTTTATGAGAGGTAATGTAAGCTATGAACGCCTGGACATCCCCAGCGATGATTCTCTCACGGTTCATTTCTGTCTGAGCGGACCTATTTTGTCCCAGAAAATATAAAGGTTAAAGGGAGAGGCTTTCGGTTTTGACTGATCCCTTCTCTGGGATGCGCCACTCATTTCACCTTCCACTCAAGATCGCAGTGGCATCTTGAATGCCACCTAGCCTATGCAATAAGTTGCGGGATCCAAGGCAGTGTTCCCTACCCTTCCAGACAGAGCTGGCACCAATTAACCAACCGTGGAGAAATGGGAGACTGGTTAGCCTGGACAGCGTACAACCCAGGACTTGATCGCCTGAATGTGCTCGTGGTAAGAAACCCTGTTTACAATGACATCACTTTCTCCCACAAGCAAGTGTAGTACGAAAACGCCAATACCGGGTATCTGTTCCTTCATCAGCACTCAGCGCCTTTCAGACTGCTGACTGCTTCGCTCTCATATCTTCTACCGTGATGGAGAAGAGGGACATTATTCTTGGCCTTCTGCACAGTTCCTTTCCTTACTTTCCTAATTGGCATTGGTACCTAATTTGCTCCACCTGCTACGTATCCAAGTTCCCTATTTACCCCGTTTTTGCTATCGAGGGTTGTGCATTGAAATAGCAGTAAAGCCCTTTTTGGGCCAATCAAAAGAGTGAGACCCTTAACGGTAATGCCAAGCCTATACTCTGGACAATTTCACTTTGTATGTGTGGTCGTCTCGAATCCCCTTATCCTTGTCTCTACACCGATCCTCGAGCTACTCCTATAACTCAAAAGCGAGAGGTAGCGGCATCCTGGGATTTTTGTTTTGGGTCTCCGGCTATCTGGCTATGGCGGCGACTAGGCGTGTGGGCGTTCCGCTAATCCGTAATTCGAGCTAATATTATTTGGAGTAAACACAGAGCTTTCTACTCGTCTGCTGCATCAAATCCTCCGAAGCGCCTTACACAGCCTTCAACAGCTGGCTTTCTTCTGCTAAAATAGAACTGTCTGCTGCAGACGGACGTTGCTGAAAAACACTATATTTCATGGACTTGGTGAAAATTAAGCCCATATTTCTACCCCGATTTTTGGACTGTAACATACCAGCCGTTGCAATGCTGTCGTTTTCTTACTATTGAATAAAAGCACCTGTCAAACTGAAGTACAAAAAAGAGTAGAGTTTGACCTGTTTTTGTTTGTTTGTTTCATTTTATTTTTGTTCTTAAAACAGTGGAGTTTATTTTTTTCGGACGTTTGCAGAATTCTGGTCTCATAAACCTCTGAAGAAAAACACTTTCTGAAGGCTTCTCTGAGCCTTGAGCCATTTTTGTCCCTCGCGTCGCTTTGGTGATGCAGCAGCTCAACAGCACGAGAACTCTCTGAATTTCCCCTTCAGTCACTCTTAATTTGGAATAATCTTAAGGTTCCGTTCGTAATTTCAGGAGAAGAGGTGGGGGTGGATCGGAATGAAGCTTTTTTTTGGTTTATGCTCAACATTTTCAGAAGCCTCTTGAAACTTTCTTCCTCTCATGTCTTCTAGGGATAGGCGCCATTTTATCAAATACGACCCTCTCCACAAAGGGAGACGTACAGCTCTTCTCCTAGGTCACACGAGTTGTGCGATGATTGAAGCCTGAGGACAGCCTTAGGCTTGGACTTGATACCAGGCTTTATGACTGCGCGTTGTTACCCTTAAGCCTTTAGGGTTACGGTTAGGGTTACGCTTATTAGACTTGCTTCGAGAAATTAGAGGTGACCTCCAATCTGAGGTGAAGGGATTGACGAAGACAACTGATATATCCCTCCATGAAGCACAAACCACAAATCATCCTTCTCTCCTGTTTTCCCCAGCACTGAGGCGAGTTGATCTCGCTATGTTTTCTCATGTCCAATGTTTCGAAAGGTCCTGATGTATGGACTTTAGCTTCTGAGCCTCGGTCCCTATATGGCCGCTTCATTTCAATGATTGTCGTGTGCTCATGTTGTGTTGTGATTGTGTTGTGGTGCGCGAAACGAGGTTTCGCCTTCTGAAGAGCAACGGGACCACGGTGTCAGTCTTCATTGGTGTTTGGTCGCCTGAGCGCGTAAACACGTGCCAGAATGGCTCAGTTATTTTCCGTTTGCCTCCGTGCTGCAGCGAGTAAGTAAGCAGTAAACACGTTAGCAGGTAACATCTCATGACCAACATAAATGAATGCACAACACTTACTTTACTTTTTACGAAGCGCCCCGTTCATGCAGGCTTCTTGGCTGGTTCGAACCTAATGGCACATTAATTGTTCCATAAGGTTGATTTGAGCTACATAACACACCTGTGACAAGCTGGGACAATCTCTAACTCTTCTATACACGGTTGGGCTCGGACCTAATGTCACATTTCTTATCCTACAATGTTGTGTTGTGGGCTACGTAACATGTAAGGCATTTGAATCTAAACCTACCTCTGCCCATTTCCTTGTTCAAACCAACTTTTGATTGAGCTATGCACACGGTACGCTGTGACGAGCAGGGGTCATCTCCAACCCGTATAAGTAATTATTTTGGCTCGGACCTAATGGCACATTGTCATCTCACGGTGTTAAATTGGAGTAACACATCCCAATGAGCTGGGATGATCGTTCAGCGCTCGGATCCGAAGAAACCGTACTTGGTATGGGCCACGGGTTCGATTTATTCAGAAATGTGATATCATTTGATAGGGTAGTTGACCAACACAGTAACACACGAGGGCTGCTTATGCACAATTCAGTTACACCCCCCCCTCCTCCCGTCACTCTTAGATAAATTTGGCGCTAAATGCGAAATTACTGGCACTAGAGTGAGAGCTAAAACGACCATTTGTTCTAAGTGGCGATAAATGGTGGCCAATCCTATTCGATCCCCGAACCCCCAAGCGGAAGTGTAGCACATGTCACTGCCCCACCCGCGCCAAAGGCGGGCGTTTCTCCTCCTCGGGTCAGTTGCGCGATCATTGAAGCTTAAGGTTAAGTTTGGGTTTAGACTTAGGTTAAGGCTTATGCTTACACATTGGCTTATGCCTAAGCCTATGATTGGGCCTAGGCTTAGTCCTAAGCTTGCTCCGAGCGAATGAACGGCGTCTCAATTTTAGGTGACCTGACCCCAGGAGGAGAAACGCTACGCACCCGCGCCAAAGCGCACTTAAAGGTGTTCAAGTCCACTTCCGGCTGTTCCACTGCTAACAGCTATAAGTTCCATTGTAATGAAGCGACCAGTTTCTGAACAATGCCAGCACGATTTCCCAAAGTTCCTTTTCGCAGTTTGAAAAAGAACTGCAATCGAAGCATAAATGCAATCCAGTTAGGCGAAAGGCCGGCTGGTCTTGCGTCCTTTACAGCTGAATCGCGCGCGGCCTTCACAGATCTTCTTTCTTCTCAATCGTCCTTTTGTGCCCTTTTCATCCGTAGCAACGATCATTTTCGCTCAAATGCCTTCACTTCGCAGCCCATTCAATTCTTTTTCGTAATTTTGGAGCAGTTATAGCAATTATTATTGACGCATAAAGCGCTATACAAAATTTATGAGGACCAGGTTCAAGGTCCGACAGAGGTGATGCGCTTTGCTGTCCAGGAATCTCCGAGCCGTCCGTACCTTTGTAGGATTTGTTACAAGCTTTGCGCTGCCAACAAGGCAAGCCCGGGATAAACTGGTGATAAGAGCGCTTCGTAGTGATGACTGAGCTGCGGGACGGCCTGAAAGTGGAAAGGAAAGCTAGAGAAATCTTTGGGATCGCTGAAATTAAGGCCTTAACCTTCAAAAAGGTCGGATGTGGAACGATGGCGAGGCAGGGCGGTCAAAGAAGACAAAACACGCGAGAGATCACGTCGTTCGGTT
>MU882652.1:0-18706 GCA_036418205.1 Ostertagia ostertagi
ATGGTCAATATTGAGTGCATTCAAATGTTATTTCATTTTTATTCACAAGTTTCACAAGAATGCTGGGTTGTGAACAAAACTTTCGCCCCAGGCGGGACTAGAACCCGCACCTCTCGCTTTCCGGGCAAGTGCGCTACCAGTTACGCTACCGGGGCACCATTTCGCTTTGAACTCAACAATTTAATAAGTCAAAATGAATGTACTTGACATTAGTTCCCCATAATTTAATGTGCGAAATAATACTTTCGGATACTTTTGTGTCATTTGTTATGAGATTTCAGATTGTCAAATTCGCCATTCACTTTGAGGTGACCTACTTTTACTAAAACCAAATCGGCGCTATCGCAGTATACGGGGGCATCATGACGACAATGCATCTGAAACCGCGAAAATGTCATTTTTCTAGAAAACGGGACTAAACTTCTGGCGGGGACGGAGAGACTCTAAGGTGCTTGGAAGAATTACACTTTCTCGGGCGCTCCTGCCCCAATTGAGCTTAGTTTTAGAGGGTGCCCCCGTATGTTTGGATAGCCTCAAATATTTTTACTAAATTTTTGTTCCAGACACACTCACCGATTAGCAAGAGATAATTCTTATCCTCAGGAAAGGAAGTAGGGACGAGAAGAGGAAAAAATAAAGACAATATCGAGATCAACATATTCGAAAGCCTCCCTTCTTCTGTCGATGGACGAACCAGCGAAGATGGAACGCTGCGCGCAGATTTGATGGAGCACAGTGTACGAGTGAGACGCAGACATCAACGCGTTTAACGGTGAGCGTGCCCTGCTTTGATCCCGAGGCGTTAAAATGAGAAGACGGCCGGTGACGAGGGAGGGAGAGAAAGACAGAGAAAGAGAGAGCGTAGTGTCAAGTGAGGCGCAGATGCCAAAGCACTCGCAGCGGTGGGTGTGTCTCCCACGCGCTCTGTGTCGTGTATTTGGCAACTCTGTGGTTGCGACCCCCACCTACTCAACGTGATTATATGAATGGAGTTATTGCTTCGCTAAGTCCGACCATGAACGTTTCCTTATTATGTACTACAGAGGCGATAAAATTCAGGTACTGAGAGAGCTACGGTTAAGTTATAGGTGCGTCTCAGTTTTTCCCGTAACCTGTAGTAAAGTTCGTAAACTATTTTTAACTTTACAATGATAGTTGTAATACTAAAAGTTTGTCAATTGGGCGCCATGAAATGCACTAGCAAATGATTCAACTAGACGAAAATGAGTGTAAAACGCAAACGAGAAGGTGTAGGCTTTAGGAAGCAGCATACCCGGATACGCGTAACCTTTGGCTGATTTGGTTCAAACGGCCAAGAAGCCTAGATTAAAACGGAATACATTCAGAGGAGGAGCCACGAAACGTCATTCCTCCACCTTCACAACGGAATTAATTACACTTTGCAAATTTCGAACTGATTGTTCCGTTTGAATATCGAAGAGCACATCCCATTCTATCAAAAAATTCAACCTTCAACAATTTTTAGTATTATATTTTGAGGCCTTGATAAAGATACAATTTGGGGTTGTTTATTATTTGGGGAAAAAAGAAAAAGAAGGCACAAGCTCTAGGACAAAGTTAGGTAAACGTTGGTGAAAGAGCGCTTAGTGATGGAGACGGAGGTAATAAAAGGACCGAAAGTGAAAAAGAAAGTTGAAAAAATCATCAAAAACACAGGATTCACGGGCTCAGGGCCTTCTGTAAGGTCAGTCGTGGTACGTTGGAGAGATAAGGCGCCAAGAAGAGGATTACGGAAAAGGCCTGGTATTCAAAGGGTACGGATAAAGCACACTTCGTTGCAGACTATATGAGTACACTACCCGCGTCAGTAGACGGGGCAAGCAAACCGCGGTGTGAGCGCTTTGAATTCTCCAGTGTTTTAATCCTGGGCATCAAAAATAACCCCGGCAGAAAAACTGGGTCATTAAAGTCTGAACCATGACAAAAATTACTTCATACAATAGAAAAATGACAGCGATTGTTACATGCCTAATAGCATTTTAGAGCGGAGCCATTGACCTCTTCCGGGTTTCCATGGCGCCTTTCAGGGGCCAATGAAAACCCGGAAGAGGTCAAAGGATGTGAATATCAAAAATTCGGATGAAGGCTGGAGAGCCTCTCAACACGTACCCGATTTATTTACTGTAGGTATGTCACTACTTCAGGTATAGCCCACTAAATCGCAGACGCTGTATAGATAAGGCTAAATCGGTGAAATAGGCAAAAAAAGGGACCGTAGGAGTTTGCAGCTGCATTGCTAGTTTACCTTTTCATTCATAGATCTCTTTAAAACGAAATTTGGCCACACCTTCCTCAAGTTTGAACATAATTCTCTTGTTCTGTTCCTATTAGCCTTGAATACAATACGCTACAGCAACCAATGCAACACTGAATCCGGTATTAGCTAGGAATCTGTCTGAAGCAGATGACCGCAACAAAAGCAGGCAGATTGGTCGAAGAGTTCACCTTAAATGAGGGCAATTTAATTAGTGACTCATGATTGTGGAATGGCAACAGCGCCATTGGGTGAGTGACGCAGAGATAAGAGCTCCAAGGCGTGTATCTCAAAAGTTCTGAAACAAGTTTCGAAATCTCAACGGGTTAGGAGCAATCTCAAAGAATGGCCTTGTTGGCGTGATGTGCACAGACGATTAAACCATCAGATTGACGATTGAATTGTGATGGGTTTTCAGGAACTGAGAGCGTTTTCTTCAAGCAATTTGTCTCGCAATACATTTGTTTCGCTCCAGTATCGGACAGAATGAGGTTTAAGTGCAGCTTCGATTGCCATAAAAGAAATCCTTTTACTTGGGCCTGGCGAGTTTCCGGGTCTCTTCCAAAAATAACCAGGCAATTCTTCACAAAAGGTTTTCTACCATTCTTATTCGCCTCAGCGCAAAAAGTCATTACTCAAAGATTCTGGAGAACTTTCAGTGATTACGAATTCTGGAGCCCCATTCGGCGTCATGCAACAGAAGCATGACATCATAACGAATTCCGCCACAGAGAACTTTAACCGGCAGGAATCACAAGGCCTGTACAGATAGAAACGCATCAACTATCTTTCATAAACTGATTAGTGAGAAAATGGCGGCCTATCACAAGATACGGGGCATAGGCAAGTCTGAAGGGAGCAAGAACGTTGGAGAAGACAAAAAATGCTCACTCCCCTGAGGTCTCGCCTCCAATGCCTGAAATTTAGTCCCGTTTCCAACAAAAAGAAGATATTTAACGTGGTTCTGGAATCATTGCCACCATAATGACCCCCTATCTTGCGATAGCGCCAAAACGACTGCAAAGGACGGCCAAAGCTTACAGGCAAAATGACCGCCGCTCTGCATCTCTAATGGATTGGATGACGGCTACCAAGTTCCAGGTCAGATTCGAGTCATTGCAACTTCGTATCCAAAGTCTTCAGTAAAAATTAAAAAAAGAGGCTAACCTAACTCTGAATTCGGACCAAATGTACGGCGTGTACCAGTGAGATGACCCCTCTCCATAACTATTAGGTTGTAGGGAAAGTTCTCGCGGTTTTTCGAAGCACGTTGAGCTCTGGTTGAGCAACTTTTTTGAATCGAAGCCAGAAAAGTTCTTTGCCGAAGGCATCAAAAGTCTGCCCGAAAAATGGCGAAGAGTGATAGAACGTGATGGTGATTACTTTGTTTCCTAATATGTTTTCTTGTTGATAAAAAATTAAGGTAATGATATGTGTCAAAAACCGCGAGAACTTTCCCTACAACCTATATATATTCCAGGTTAGAGACCAAAGGACTTTTCACCGGTACAAATTTCGCCTCTAAAGGTCCCCTGGTTCTAACAGGAGCGGCTGCACATATGGGCGAAAGCCATAGCGAGCCAATCATGCTTACCAAGATTTCAATTTCACATGCATAGAGCCATGCAGCCAAAAAACTTCATTCGGAACTAATGAAATCGACGGTGTTGCCCAAAAACAGGAAATATTATTTAGCCTGGTCGAACTCTGGAGGATATGAATGGCGATGCTGGCATATGAATGCTTGAGGACTGAGGGGGGTTACGGTAGGTGGCACTCCATATGATTAATATCATGCGATATGGGAGTATCGATGCGACTTCTCGATCCCAATCATTTTACAACAGCAGAAAAGTTTATCAGTATGGCCAAGTTATCATAAATTTGGTAGGTCCTTCAGCCCTGAAAGGCTAGCTACAATGTAGCTCAATAAATTTATCCAGGACCGTTGTCATAGAAACGTTGATATAGGAGCAAGCGAAGAGTTACATAAAGAGTTCGGAGTGTGAATTTCATGGCGATCCAAAGACTTAAATGGAGGAAATTTGCGAACAGATATATAAAGGAGGAGTATGGCTGTTGTTGGAAAGATATGAGGAAGAAGAACGAAACCTAGCTAGCAGCAGGCATCATCCGCCGTCGGGGAACATTTTGATTCCTGGCATGTATTGAAACGGCCGCACCTTTTACCCCCACTTACCTACGCTACTTCAACTGGCGGTTACAAATGCGGATCACTTACTAATATAAGTTTCCATACCAAAAGGAAAATCAGCTTATAAAAACAACGTGACGTAGACCAGGTGTAGTAAACGCCGTGTAAGGAGGGAGGAGCTGCAAAGCACTATCGCATGTGTAATATCAGAAGGCATGAGCCGCTGCCATACGATATTCATCCACGGACATTAAACGTGGTAGTACGAGAACATGAAGAAAGAGAAAACGTGAAGAAAACTATGAAGAAATTAGGACCTCTTGAGTTTTTGAAAAATGAAAAAAAAATTATGATGGGCAGGATTTTGTGCAAAAGTAATCAAAAAGGAGGGAAAATGTTAGAACCATTCGGCCCCATAATCTCCAGTTCTGGATTAAGACATTCCGAAAAATCTATATCCAAAGCCGGATTCATGGCGTATTCCAAGAAAGAAACAGCGCTGAAAAAGGAAATTCATCTGAGTAGGTAAATATGAAACCAGAACATAAAGAAGCGAAATGAAACTATACGGTTAGGCACGCTCATTGTTAGAAGAAACTGCGAAATATTGCGCTAGAAATAATTAAAAAATATGTAAAAGCTCATTCAATCCGGAAGCTGGCCGGATTCATGGCGTATTCCAAGAAAGGAACAGTGCTGAAAAAGAAACTTTATCTGAGTAGGTAAATATATTTAGTCCGAAATTCAGTCAAACGTATTGGATTGCATCCATATATTCTTTACATGAAGGTGAATGTGGTGCAAAGGTAAGCGGCGCTCCTCTTTCCAAGCATAAGTTTCCGATTTTAGTTTCGGTTCAGATCCTGCCCATGCCAAGCAATCCTCCCACCCTTCCAGAGTCCTTCAAAAGACTAGTTCTAGGAAGGAAAACGATCACTAACATGCACGTATATGGGACAGAGTGGGTGAAGATGGCATACAGAACTAAACGCGTCCAAATACCACCGCGATTGTGAATTTTAGTAGGATACGTGGCGTATATCAAAAAGAGTTCGTTCAACGCCGAATGCTGAATTTTTTACTCCATACATTATTTATCACAAAACATTGCGGTATGGAGAAGCTACTTAAATTTCAAAGGTGATTTTACAAGGTTATATTCAAATCTGCCCTACCGTACGCTCACAGCGTGTCAGAGGACATTTGAAATTGTTTAGAATTGAATCATTCCATAATTTGTTTTTATTGGGCTCGAACAAAATTTCATCCACGTGATGTGCGCCGAATGTGGAATAAAAACGGTTGCCCTTCGACTAGTCCATGTTGGCCATAATTGGTACTAAAAATAGCAAAATACTCATTGAAGCAAATCGGCAAGTTTTTTCTGAGGTATGCAAAAACTGGTAGGAGGTGTAATGGGAAACAAACCAAGTACGAAGACATGCTTGGAATTCAGTGAATGTAAAAGTGAAATGGTCACACGGTAATGCCTGGCCCTCAGTATAACACAGGCAGGTCGAACTTCCCAAGTACGATGCCTGAGTCGTAGCCGCAACCGCTATTTGCTTTTATTACATGGATGGAGAAAGAATTTATTTGAAGTCGACAAGTCCTCAAAGACTGTGCCACACGTTTGGAACCTATTACTACTTCAAAGGAGGATTCCACGATAAGAACGAAGGTCGAAGAAGGAGAAATTCACCTAGTGGAGAGACAGGCGGACCCCCTAAGGGTGCGGACCAACACACAATTCGCATCGAAGGATATGCCCCGGCGATCTAACATGGCCTTCCCTTTGGCGCAGTTGGCGCGGAACGCCCACCGACTATCTAATCACTCTCCGCAGGTCTAGATAGCGGCGTGATTAGTAGCAGAGGAGGTAGAGTGAAGAGGGAAGAAAGGGGTCCATTCTCGGGTTTTCACAGGGTTGTTTCTTACACTGCTCCTTACTACCCTAATCTACCCTTTATTTCCAAAGAACGACCTTTTCTCCGTAAAATCTGCCGGGAAACTTTGTCTACGCTGTTCCTACTTCTTGTTTTCCTTGCCCTCTCACTTAAGTGTCCAGATAAATTAATCATATGCGACTCCAATCATGTAATAGCCACTTCAGATGGATGGTGCAATCGAGGTAATTAAAATATGCAATAAAAACAAGATGATGGGAGAGAGAAAATGTGGAAACAAGAAATACCACGGATTTAAAGCTGTCACAGCAGCTGAGGTATTAATCTTCTAGAAGGATATTTGCCAGACAAAAAAGAGACTTCTAACTCAAGAAATATCTAAAATTAAAGGAGAACTCTAGAGATGAGATTCGTCAAGCAGTTGCCAGTGTGAAAGCGAGACAGCTCAAGTCGTATATCTGTCCGCAAAAAAGGAAAAAAGGTTATGTTATAGTAACTGAGCTAATAGTTAACTTTTTTCCTGCTTCTAACAATTTCGAAATTAATTTGCTCATTTTCTAGAAAGCAGTGGCAGGTAATTAGCTAGAGGAACTTTTCCGGAACCTGTTTCTCAACATTTGATTACCATTTCAGAAGTAACTTTGAATGGAAGGCGCCGCCTAAACAACCTGGTGAACACCACCTTACAGTGGTTGCCAAAAGGAGTCAATGTGAAGGAGGGATGATGATAACCTTTCGAAATCTAATCTTCAGCAATGGATCTGAATTTTGAAAGCTCCAGATCACCTTAGGGCGGAAGTGGTGTAGTGGCAAGTGGCACGCTTACCACGCGAGCGGTCCGGGGATCAAATCCTGGGTCGTGAGTCGCCCGGGCCAACCAAGCCTTCCATCCCTCCGGGGTCGGTTAATTGGTACCAGACTTGTCTGGGAGGATAAAAAACTCCTAAACATCCGTAATAACTTCGTATAGCAATCGACATTTCAACGCGCAGATGATGACGTCTATCGCTGGCTAGAATTCACGCAATCTTCCTCGAAAAGGCGGTGAAAGAGTATGGCGAAAGATGCACATTCGCTCGGTAATTGAACTACTCAGCCCGCCAATGACTAAACGCTCAAAGACCAGCAGAATTTCGTTTCTTGGTCTTCCTGGTGAGTGAAAAGTGGCGAGTGATTGAAAGTTTTTGCACTAAAAAAAAACAGTGAAATGTGCACAATTAAATTTTTAGCCATTGGGAAATAATAAATAGGCCATATAAATAATGGTTAGGAAAGGAGACAACCGACCAGCGATCAAGAAATGATTTAGGCTCAGCCAGAGAAAACATGTGTCTAAATTCCGGTAATACATTATAATAAAACTAGTAATCAGACAAAATAACGATGTTTTTGATAAGTGCCTAACCTGCGCAGGAATTGAAAAGTGGGCACTGATCGAATCACAATCGGCATTCCTTCAAGAACAAGTTCGGAAAAGGAAGACATAATAGAAAGTGACCTGGAATACATACAGCGCCGGATAAACAGTGATATCAAGAGCCTTTACCCGATCGAGCGGAGTCGCGATGACTTAGCGCTGCCGTAAACGGTGCCACTGGGCTATTGATACCTATGAGTTACTAAAGTTCTAGTACTGAGTAATATGGGTAAGTATACCAGCAAGGTACCAATCCACAAAAAAAAAAAATAAAATAAAATCCATACCCACCTAATTCAGGGTTCCCTTCACATGAAAAAATCTCAGCGCACGTAACCAGGACGTCCAGGAAGGCTTGCCTTTCGAGACGGAAGAATAATTCCGCCTCTAACCAACCGGTGACAATTGAGTTTGCAAAAATGAGGCCCCACCGCATAGCCAATTCGTGAGCCAAATTTAGGGACAAAACGCGTTCGACGTCTGCAGAAACACTTGCCACGAGTCCGGATTTCCGCTACCACACGAGCGGCGCCGGTGCCTCCACCAAGCATTTCGGCGTCCTGTCACGAAAAGCGCAAAGTCGTCGACGACATAATCAGCTTTTCGTTCGGACTACCACCGTTCGACAAACACAAGCAGGCCACTGACGCCGATTTTCGACTCGGACCTCTCTCCATCCCTTTTGCCAGTGGCTGCGGACCACTTCTATTCTCCATCGCGAACAAATATTGGAAAAAGACATTGATCCGACAGGGAAGCACGTAAAAACGAGCTATCAAGGAGACTAAAAGCTAGCGGTATCGTATTTCACGGGAAGTGGGTGTTTTCAAGGGGTGTTCTGTAAATATTATATCTGGTAACGTAGAGAAACAAGAGTGGGCATACTGTAGGTCACTGAAGGAAACGAAGACAAGCACAGAGGCGGTCACTTATAATAACTGGATAGTTTTGGTACCCTCGACAATACCAGTAAAGGCCGATCAAAGGGATCGTTCGAGTGACGCGTGGTCTGGTGGGTGGCGTTGATGTTTATACTGACGATAATTCCTTTTGAGTGCTCAAAACAGCCCGTTTGACATCGTCAATAAAACTCGGCTGGGAAAAGGCAGGCTTAGGGCGATGAACGAACGCGACATAACAACGGCTAAAGCGGCGTACTGCAGGTTAAACGCTTTGCCTCGTTGGAAAATTGCCGTCACTCCCGCTCAACAACCGACTGATTGTCGCTCCCACGAGTCGACTCAACGAGCTCTCAGCCTCCTCAGCTAAAGAAGGTCAACGACTATTGTCCTCAGAAGGACCCTTTTTTGTTGAAGCGCCCTAAATAGGTACAACATTTTGCAAAGAGGTAAGGGGGTACAGAATGAGGTTGTCCTTTCGGAAAGAAAAAAGTAGAAAAATGTGAGTCATTTTCGGATCACATAAAGGAACTGTGGAGCTCTACCTTTGGCAGCAATCTCTCTTGCTGGGTTGCGCCGTGCATTCGCACTTACTTAAATTGTTCGATGTTGCAATTTTTGGGAAGCAGATTGGTTCAGAAAGGTTTTTCAAGCTAGTTACCTCTCAGTTTTTCTCAGAGAACAGAGCAAATTAATTCCAAAAAGTTGGAAAGGACAGAAAAAAATCAACTGTCAGCATAGTTAGGTCAGGAAATAATGCAGCATTCACAGATTTTCGGACAGATCAGCAGATCACAACTTTACTAGGAATTTTCTCTCTGGGAACGTTACGTGAGAAATCTTTGAGTTTTCACCATTTCCAAGATTTCTCACATAAATCCCCGTGGGAAAATAGGAAGAAGAAAATAACATAGTGTGGAACATCTGACCAGTTTTTCGCTTTGAAATATGACTGACTTCTGAGAGAAGTGGGGAAAAATTTTCTTAAATCTCAATGGCTTCGGCAGGTATGAGTTCCGCTCAAGTAAACATTTTTGAAGTCTACGGAGTCCTGGCTTCATCTAAGAGCGAGTAATTCCGCCACAGAAATGCCATCAACAATCAGAGAAAAATCGTAGACATAGAGTTAAAGGGACCAAAGAAAAAGAAGCTCAATTAAATCTAGAAACTTACGAAATAATATAATAATAGGATGTATTTCAAAAAATTTGAATGTTCTAATAGATAGCTCTCAAAAATGGGCAACAATTTGGTCCAGTACGGGAATTCACTCAAAATCTGAGCATATGAACCAGAGAGTTCCGGCTGCTGAGCTAAGCATAGAAACTGAAGAATCCGTGACGTCGTCAGTTCCGTCGAGCAAAAGAGCTAACCAGATGGTCGCCGCCGTCGAAAAGGGTCAGATACTTCGAGCCATTCCGCCCCAAAAATCGTAATTTGTCACACTGGCCAGCAGAAGCAATGTCGACTCTACGATACGCACATCTATCCTAATAGCATCGAACTGACCACCCCAATGAATCATCCAGAAGCTCTATAAATTTCTCGATGTAATTAAATATTAGAAAATTATCATATAAAATGATCAATTCTTTTATGTGTAGCGATATCATACAGCATAAAAATCAAAGAAAAAAGAGGATATTTTAACAGTAAATTCTGGAGCGGGGTCGTATAACTTCGTATAATGTCAAATTGCCTCGGATTATTTCCTATTTTTATTATTAATTCATCAAGTAAGGCATAATAGATACAATTTCTTCGACTGCCCAATAAATCAACTATCCGGTACAATATAATGACAAAACAATGCTAACTAATAAACTGATAGCGCCTGATGAAGAACGACAATAGTTCATGATAATACGTAGCTCCCCTTTCTATGGTGGGATGGGAAGTCAAATCCGTTCTACCTTTTTACTATCTATTACTACTTTTTACTTACTCTTTACTTTACTTTACCACTTTCTACTGCTTTACAGAAATTGATTGGAGGCAGTGTGGGAGTGATGCGGTTATCAGTGGGCTCCGCTTGCTACCCGAATGGTCAGAGGATCAAATCGAACCTTCCCAGATTAGACAATCTTCCATACTGTCGGGTCGATTAATTGATAGCAGGTTTGTATGGAGTGATAAAAAATACTGCATTGGCTGTCAACCCATTGCAGGGACCATGCCGTAGTCATATGCCGTTAGTTTTCGAAATGGAAGTCGAATGCGTGGCGCATCTCAAGAAACGATTGAATGGCCGAATTCTTTGCAATTAATGCTGCAAAATAAATAGCAATGATACCTTTAACCAACACGAAATAAATAGCCAGAATGTCAAAATAAAAAATCAAATCGTATCTTTTCTTTGAAGGTCAACGTTTTGGGTTTGTTTCCTAGTGTATAAATAAGGAACTGAACAGTAGCTGCTTGTAGGAACGCCGATTCGGCAGGTGAACGCCCACTGTGCTAACCGAGAGTGGCGACTTTTGCAGAAGGAATTCTTGGAACACTTGGGGCGTTAGTAATGGTGTATAACATTTGTAATTCTATAGAAACGGAAGTCGAGCTACCGCAAAGAGGTGGGTTTTCGAGAGAGTATGAACGGCTTGGAGAGCGCAAAGAAAGAGTGACACGTAAACAAACAACAGGAAAACGAGACTAACGCGGAATTCTACCAATACTTATTCATGGAGCTATGCAGTTACTCATAGTAGTAATAATAAAGTCGATAGGTAAATATATGATATAATTTCATTAGGCACTCATCATTCTTGCCCTCCTCACAATAGCAGAGAAAGACGAGTACTCAGACTGTCAGCCAAGGGTACAAAAAGGAGACTAAATCGAATCTATGATCACATCCTTGACCCCACCCTAAAAGAGAAATTCGCAATAGCATCGTGTCTATTGACTGAAACCATACATTTTTAATCTATGCTAAACAAAATAATTGACATCATCGCTTGAGCAACTCAAAGTTACTTACAATACGTTCTCAATTGTCCTACATCCGATCCGATTAGATGATACGTCGAGATGGAAACATTCGGCGGAATCCAATACCTGTAATTCTGCCCGAAAGCATAATAATAAGAACGAGCTTGAGCAGCACTTCTTGAAAAAAAAAACAGCTCGCCTTGAAAATCATATACTTTTCATAATATTAACCCTTTCTTAGATCATGATAAAGTCAAGCGAGTTAAGCCATAAATCAGAAAGAAAATCATCGATCCTTTTTGCATTCATTCACGAAAGTTAATTTTCTTATAATGTTGCGAATTCGAATATCAGTGTTAATTTTATTTATTTATTTATTTATTTTTGTTGCGCACAGAGGCGCGCCTCATAATATCAAGTCATCAAATAGGGTGATGGGGTGCACCCACAACCGAGATGAAGGAAAGCGATGCCAATAGAAAAAAAATAATAAACAAAACTGAGCGGGGGTTGAAAACTTAGAGGAAGCATAATATTTAATAATTTAATAATCTATTGATTAGGAATTAGAAAATTGAGTCCATGCGGACCTTAACCCTTAGCCCAAAAGGGTATGGTTACCGGGTGCTCGCTAGGACTGTCATCTGTAGCCGCCAGAACAACCTCGCATCGAGCCCGTACCTCCTATCACAGCATCATTTCACGCTAAATATGTAGCAAACAAGTATACCTGTTGAATGTCAAAAGTCCTGTAAAACCCGGTCAAGCACAATACTGAGTTACCTGATTTCAAGCCAGATGTGAGTGATGGAGTTTTATTCAATTTGAAATCTACGAAAGACATTTGAAAGGAATTCGTGTACAGTTTTTATACCGTACGACAATGGTGCTAATTAGCCTGCTTAGAACCGGGTCTCTCGACCGCCCGGAAAGTCCATCCAAGGTAATGTCCTTTACGCGCTCATAAACTATACGGTAGGTCTAATCCTTCCAAGAAGATAGACATTTGAATGGCTAATGATGCGCTGATTTCACCTAGAATTGAAACTTTTCCCAACTTATTAGAATCTGGGCAAATAAAAGTAGATTGTTCACGTTCCGCATACTTAACCCATAAACCATTAACAAGCAACAATAAAGTGGAACCAAAGCGGTAAAATTCCTCATCGAAAAATCTGGTAACCTAATTCTTGGTTCCAAAGTCGCTATGCTGGCTACTCCTAGATGTCTAAACAGCCTCATGAAGCCTCTCGCTCGTGTGACTTCCTTGCGACAGATATCCCCGCGTCTCCAAGCATTTTTCAGAAGCGACGCATTGTGTGCGTTACTACGGGCAGAGCTAGGATTAGGGCTACTCAATATTACTGCATGATATATAGCAATGGGTTGTGCTAGCCTACAAAACCTCATACTCGAATTAACTACGGGAAGTTGTCGAAGAAATCTTCCAGGATTCTTTCCATGGGAAATTCTTGGAAGTAAGCCAAAAAATAAATTGAAAGAAATTCCAAAATAATGATGACACCAAATTCGAGAATAGGTCAGAATTTGCCCAAAATAGGTTTTTTCATAGAAGGTCATAACATTGCAAGAATTACGCAGAGATGGCTTATTGGACAGAGACGGTTGTACCGCTTTTTTAGGCCAAAGATCGAATCATTCGGTGACAAAGCGTGCTTCAGTTTTCTGTAGAACCAGTTAGTTGGGTATATGTGGCAGTTGACTGTCACAATTCTTTGTAATGGCCGAAGACTCAATCAAACATTTCTTCGATTCATAGTGAATGATGAATGCATGGCTCACACCAGAGGTTGAGAAAAGCGATAGAACTAGCAATAAGGTGCTCCCATATCATATCATACCGTATAGAAAAGCATTCTGAAAGCAATATCGTTCCTATCGACAAGCCCTTGGAGCGCGTAAATAGATCCGGGCCGTGAAAAACACTTTTAAATTCATCAACTACTAGGCCAACTGTTGTGCGTTTCGAATCACGTTCCAGTTTTTATCCACAGAAAATTCCAAGGCTCGTCAACTGACGACCAGCTTGAAAACCTATGGGTCATTTGACATAATGAGGGGCGGAGGCCGATGTGGTGGTTTTATGAGGCACGCTAATGTGCCACCAGACTTGAATAATCGCTGATAGATAGTCTCCCGGAAGCTCAGGGATGAATTATATTCCAATTAATTTGAATTGTGGTTCAGTCGGTTTGAAGGATTCCAGAAATAACTCTGGGGTGTTACCTCTGACCTAATAGGCCTTTTTACTGTGAGTACGCGCGGAAGAAAAAGCAATAGGATTGCCGAAAACGTTGAAAGGTTACGACCTATCCTGAAGGTCGCCTCACGGTAGGGTTCAAATTTCTGTTCTAGAACTGCTTTTCTATGAAAGGGGTCTGGAAGAGCAGCAATTTACCTCAACAGCTGCATACCTATACAAACAAAGGTGCTATTATACTCAAGGTCACGGAAGGAAAAGGATGGATTCAAATTTGCCTTAATTGGTGGTTACACTGGAATTTTTCATCTACGTTCAAAAAGCTGAAGGCAAGGTCTCAATTATCGGCCTGAACAACCGATTATTTTACCTTCACAGAGCTGTTTTGAATGGCCCTCAAAGCAGTGCAACTTACAGAATAACGCAGTGAATTGCATGTTGCTAGCCTATCTCTTTGGAGTGCGCCACGCATTCGATACTCAGGAAATCAGGTAGCAGTACTGAAAGAAGTGCGCGCGTTGGGCAAGGTTAGCTCCACAAATCTAAAACAGATGAGCCGTGACGCTTTCAGCTAACGTCCTACATCCACGTCGCTATAAAATAGGCCCTCTAAAAATCGTCAAGGTTTTGCGTTGCAATTTCGAATATACTGGAACCTTGTTTTTGATAAAAAGTAACTAAACAGAACGAATTCTTACGACAATAAGTGGCACCTGAAACACCCCAAAAAAGCAAGTACTGAGGAACAATCTGCGATATTGATGAGTTTGTAGGCAAAGCACCAGCAAAGTTTTTCCCATATCAGCATTCCTATGAAATTTTTGCAAACCAATTTACCGCGTTAAAACAGCGATTAAGAAGAACGTCATTAAGGATAGTTGAGAAGTACGATGGCGCATCCACTCAATGCTCTGCCTTGGAAGAGGCCGAAAAAGAAACAAACTGGAATTTCTAGAAGACTACACTAAGGAATTCAACTGAAGTCATTCCAGAAACGCGCAAGAAGGCAAAGGAAGGAATTGAAGGTCTGAGAAAATGCTCATGATCGCGCCTACAGAGAACGGCGGCCTGCGCATAGGGTCAACCGTTCACTGGACCAAGTTTAACTGGGTATTCGTAGGGGTTGGATTTATAAGTTCAGGAAAGCGAAGGGTAGTCTCAAAAGTTCGCACACGCCCCCACCCACCCCTCAACACCTTTTCTTGACCTTTTTAAGGTCTTTTTCACGGTCTTTTTAATTCAAAATGGAAGGTAGGATGGATGTTGTTGTAAGAAGAGGACTTCCGAGCAAGGTAGGACTACAAGAGGTCAGTCACTAAGGATGTTGAAGGTGTCTAACTGATTGGCTGACTTCTCGAAGGAAGGAGGGGAGAGAGGATTGACATTAACTTCTTCCCAAGGTAATTATTGGCCCTGTCTGTGGAGCATCGTGACGACAACTATTCATATGTCCTCGAAACATGGGTAGTTAGACATGGCCGATTGTTAAACTTTAACTAGGGCAGAACTATTTCAAGAAATGGGACCAAGGCTTTCAGAAACATTTTCTTAGAAAGACATCCACTCGGAATCGAAGAAAGAAATACTTTGATGTGGCCAAGCTCCGCGGATGCGCCGGGACGAGCTATTCGATATGAGCAAACTGCGTATGCATTTTTCCGTGTTCAAAAAACTGTGTGCTCTCGTTTCAGCACGTATCGCTTGACGGCCTTGACGAAAGCAATTTCAACTTAATGCATACCTAAGTAACAGCCAATGAGCCATTTGTACATGGCGTGGAACTGCTGGGCTGGCCTGCAACCTCGACCTATTGAGTAATGGCTCCTAGTAGCTGAGGTTCGACGAGCTGGTCAGTTCCACGAACTGGACTAAACCGGCAGTCAAATGCATAGAATAGATTGAAGCAGGATAAATCACCTAAGCAATTACTCTTTTTCCATAAAAGACAATCAGTCAAAGAAAGAATTGAACTCGCGATTTATGACCGCATCTAAATGTCTGCAATTGTAGTCATTCGTTTTAAAGAGCGCGGCTATTTTTGACGACGACACGCAGCCGATCGGCTGGCCGGCACTTAGGCATTTTTGCATCGCTCGGATGACATTTCATACGTCTCCCTATATATATCGAAGAAGGATTGTGTTGCCTTCGGCAAACGGTTCCATTTCATTAAAGCCCACAAAAAGGGTCCGTAAGGCGATAGTTGCCCTCGGTTGCCGCACCATAAAGGATGAAGCATTCGGCAGTAATTACGACCTTTTTGAGACGTGCCACGGATTCTACCACCATTCAGAACCATATTGAATGCGTTTTCCCACAAAAGGACTTCGGGAGGCAACCGAAGCGCCAAGTCAGTGTTCCTGTTCCCAAACATGACTGGTGACTATTATCGACACCAGAGGTGGAAGGCTTAGTTGGTCTGGGTGGCGTACGATCCAGGATTGGATCACCGGACCCCGGACCGTGTGCGTGCTTGGCAGCGTCATTTGTCCCTATACCAGTCCCGCTCATTTCCATAATAAGTACATTGGTAAAAAAAGGAATTAACGGAATAGGTAAATACACGTGTACTTGCTTATTCTGGTAAAATTTGGATGACAGTCAGAGAAGTCCTTTGTTGTCCTCCTTTTCAAAGTTTGACAAATTATTGAGTCAAATTTTGAAATGAATTAAATAATTTGTTCACATGTCTGCCGAAAAATGAGCCGTTCATATATTTCCAGTGAACAAACAACGAAAGGATAAAGCGCAATGCGTATCTTAATGGGTGTGCGCCACGCTTTGATCTTACAAGTGGATTTTTAGACACAATGGATAGATTGTTTCGTGTGCAAAACCCTCAGACTGACTTTTTCCAGGTGATGCTTCTAGAAATACGATGAACCTATTTTGTCTAAATATGCGTCATTAAATATTACGAATAGGGATTGTTCGTCCAACGGACATATGAAGTGTTCATTTAAGATAAGGTGTGCCGGATACGCCGTGCCTTAGCTTGCCTACACTGTCTGCCTCATAACACATAACCCCTCTTTATAGGCTTCCCTTCCTGGAATGCCAGCATCCTGTCATCACTCGGTTTCAGACCACGGTAGCCCGCGTGAGATGAAAAAAAGGAACTCTTAAAGAGCACCCTTCCATTGCAAGGGAGCCAAACATAGCCAATACAATTACAAGATTTCTGAAGTGCATCACAGCTGTTCATTGAGTGCACCCCCACCCCCTCCTCCTCCCCAGAGTAACCTCAATCGGAGCCTAGCTGGAGCAATAGCACGAAACAGATTATCCAAAGTTCGCGTTGCAGAAACTAAAGTGCGAAGACTATGCCTTGGCCCAAACGTACAAGGCAGTTTTTTTGTAACAGATGTCCTTCGTTGAGGTCTGATAGTTGAATCTTGGAAAGATGCTCGAAATGCGTCGTGAAAGGAAAGGAATTTCATTCGTGAAAGGAAATGAAATCGGTATGAAGAACCGGCTAACCCTGCCGAGGTAATTACTGATTGCCAGTCATCCTACTGGCGTCAGTGGTACGGCGAATGATTTACGAGGACTATGTCTAAAATTCTAATGACGCGAAAAGCTCACGCAAGGTAACTCCTTTCTGCCCAATTAATCATCTTCTTTTAACGTGCCACATGATCAGACATTTGTTAACTATACAAAACGTCACAAATGCCACGCGCTCGAATATGCCCCGAAATTTAGCTGGTCGACCTCTGAATGTTACGCGACACCGATGATGGCGACGAGTCCTGTTCTCAGACTAGCATGCTCGGCAATTTGGGAAAACGTTTCAAAACGTATTCACGTTTTGCCTCGATTCTAGGAGGTTTGCAGAAGAAAGGGATTGCTCGAACGGGCAGGATTTCCCGAAGATGTTCGCCTTTCCCGAATATTCCAACGTTCTCTACACAAAACAAAATATTGCCACGCCCCCTCCCACCCACCGTCTTGACCTCGGAACGCTCATTTCTTCTCCTCCATGTGCGGCTAATTTCAGTCCCTATAGTCACATCAAAATGATTAACTTCGAGAACAGTCAAAGTTGGAGTTAACGATGAAAAAGGAAGCCCAATAGAAATTGAGAAAGAGGTGTCAGCGAGGCAGGGATGGAGGAAAAACCATGAAAAACTGCCCAAAATCCTAGAAACAGGAATTTTCCTCTTGATTGATCCATTGATTCGACTCCCATCGGTGTTGCCCTCTGCCCTCTTCAAGGCTAACGCTGCCTCTGCTAGGCAGTCAGAGTCAGACGGCGAGGGGTCAGCCAATCGGTCCAAAGGCGCGATCGGGCGAACTGTTTGCTGCGAAACGAAGGGCCTGCGTGCCATTTGTCTAGGTATATTTCCTCTTCTTAGACCTCAGACATTATTGTGGAATCCTCCTCTAATGGTATGAACAGAGTGATTGGCGGCCATTTCCTCAGGAATTTGTACTGGACTCATAAAAAGGGTAATGGATTTGTTCCGCCCAGCCAAACGACTAGTTGCAGGGACGGCCAGTAACTGAAGGTCGGTAATAATTTTCCTCTTAACCCAGCATTTTTGTAATAACTTCTGGATGGAGAACTACATACGGCCAAAAACAGCAGTTAACAATCAAAAACTATCGGCAATGTCAAGTCGAAAAAGGCTAACAACGACGTGACTGACATTTATGAACATTGTCATTTCCAGAGACAACAAAAGAGTTACGACGGGGTGTAGAACCAGTGTACGCCTTGAGGAGTTTGCCATTGGGTGCAATTAACGAAACAAAAACGTTTAACGCTTGCAATGGCGCTTTGGCCAAGCCTTCATTGATTTGCTATTCATTTAAGTCAATGGCCGTTTTGCTCGGAAAAATTTAGCCACTGGCGTTCTGGTGGGAAGCGAAAAATGATGCATATAAATTGGAACTCCTTG
>MU882653.1:0-31329 GCA_036418205.1 Ostertagia ostertagi
TTCTCAGCAGATGGATCAAATCCGGTAGGGAGACCCCAGCACGCCATTCGTTCACGTTCGATTATTTGATGCAAAGCTCATGAAGGAAAGAGAGAAAACTTGTTCGAACACCTGGTAAACTCACTGGCTATGGTTGAATGCAACAACTTGACTACCGTTGTTGAAAAAAGGTAATCAACGGCAATCAATCCAGGAATCTTGAATTCTCCTGCTTATAGAGGCCACTCCTTTTGAACGTGAAGATCGGTAGGCTCGCTGTCCTGGGAGGAGTGGGCGATAACTTTCTCCTTTTGTCAAAGATTGCTCTTTCCTATATCATCCCTCAGATTGTGTCAAGTTGCTTAGTTATATGAAGGCAAAGGTACTGGAGAGCGGTACCATTCTGATAAGGTCATTTAAAGGCAAAGTTCGGGCTCAGACCCACCTAAGAAGCCCTTACCATGGCTAGAAGTGCTGGGTACGCAAGTGCAAAGGTAGCGCCACCTTTCTACATCGAAACGCGTCACTAGGACCCTAGGCGCCATGGACTTCTAACAGACTCCACCAAACTTAACATGGTCCGCCCACCGTTCGATATCTTGTCTGCGTCGCCACGTTGATCTGCTATGCTCTCTCTTCTCGGACTTCTCTACCGCTCTCCGCGCTCACATTATCTCTCATCTCCCTGCCTGTCTTTTGAACTTCTCCACAGCATAGAGCAAAATGCTCGTATTTCCTGTGTATTTCAGGATTTTCTTTCCTTTTTTCTCCACTGGCGGTCCACCTCCCATCCCTACTTTCACATTTGAGTGGAATCAACCCATCAATTTAATCCTGATTCTTGCCTTTAATTCCCTGGAGTACTAGACCGCTAACAGCGATGGCGGGCAATTGGGACCACATCTTATGCCCTTCCACAGTTGACATTTAATGACATCATCAAAGCTGCAGCTCTCTCCAACCATAGTAATCATTGCCCGTTACTCAGTCTTTTTCCAACAAGTCCGTATCCCCGAATATGCCTTCTGAAGGAGGTTGTCGGACCTGCTTAGCTGGTACTCAAAGGCGTACCCTGTTTACAAGGATGGTGGCACTGCCCTTCCTCTCCATCAAGTGAGTCCCCCCATCACTGTCGTCCTCCCTTCTTCATCCTTCAAATAAGGTTAGAAATGGTTGAATGCTAAATAATGAAAATGCTTCACTTAATCTATTTGTTAGCGCCTTCTCATTGAGGCATTATGATCGAGTATATTCTGCATCTATACACATATTATTAATTGTTCTTTTACACAGCACGACCTGTATTTGACTTAGGGTGTGAAAATAGCCATAAACAAATAAGTAAATAAATAAATAAGCGATCTTTAAAAAGGGGTGTCCCTACATGACGATTCATAGATGTGAGGTCAAAACTTTACAGGGTATAGAACTCTAGAAGTAGATAACGACTGCCTCCGAATAAGGAAGATAATATCAAACACCGGCCTGAAAATACCCGACGCTAATTTGATATTTCTGGGCAAGGACAGTGCAAGGAACCAAAGAATTAGTGATTCCTGGGACGATGAGCGCCTACACAAATACCGATCACTCGCATCGATTTCAGACATCGCATAAGAATAATCCAAAAACGTGCGTGAGTTTGAAATTTTCAAACGCTCACCAATAACTGGCCATAGTCACTGCCTCAAAGAGGCCAAGAGGGCGTGTGTAAGCAAAGAATGGGAGCGGGAGGGAACAACAAAAAATCCGTCAGCAAGAATTTGATCGCAGAAGCTGTAACGGTCATTTTCGCAAAGGGCAGGTGAAAACGAAATTGGCGGCGGATATATAATAACCCAAACTTCTATGGTCACCCTGGGAGAAGACCAGTTTGGCTCCGATCTGGGGTGAAATGAAGATTCAGAAAATTCCTCCCAACCAAAACTGGAACAGAAACGTTTAAAGGCGGTGATCACGATGGCCGAAGGGCGCTGCTCTTTTTATGGCGTCATTGAGCGTCATTGGTGGAAGGGCGTCAAAAGGGGTCCCAATCTTACACCCCAGCGCTGAGCGTCTTAGTTCACCAATGACTTCCAATGACGTCATTAAAACAGCACCGCCCTCCACCGGCGCGGTCACTGTCTGTAAGCACATATTGGAGTTATTCACGATCTTTGGAGGACATACCCTAGATTAAGTAATCTGGTTTCAGCGAGAGGTCTGGTCGTAAGAACAGCTGCCATTCAGCTAATTCTAAAAGTTGAGATGGAATACAGGAAGACATAATGTGCTAGCAACACTGAAATTACCCATAACTGCATAATTAAAATTGCCATGATCCAGTAGGGCTTCGAAAAAGATGATTCAGGCAAAATGGTGGACGTGGCACGGCGTCAAGTGGGTAATTGAACCTTGGTCTGCAGATTGACTCTCGGAAGGCATCTCAACCAAATCGGCGCACCTTCTCCGCCGCACGTGGCCGCTCAACTTGCCACCGAGTCTGTCTGGAAGATAAAACCTCTGGTCTGCACATTTACGAAGCTCCCTTCCCCTACTTCAATCACTGTAAGGACAAAAAATCCAGCTAACTATAAGTACCGCTGCGACCCAACAGGGAACTGATCGACGCCAGGCTTAGATCTTTGCTTTGACTAGGTTCGTCGAGAGAATCCATCATGGTAACTCCCAATAAAGGAAGCACGCCACCTACGAAGCGTTAGCGAAAAAGAAGCAAGCATAAACCACGATGGACTTTTTCTTCCTTCTGAGACATGGGCTCAGTGATGATGGGAATAAAAATGAATGCCGGAAAAGATGATGGAAAAATTGACGTTAAAAATGTCACACGAGAAGCAAATGCCTATACTCTTCTATTCACTGTTACAGATTAAGGGTAAGCTCAGAGTGAGTGAGTCTGAAGATAGCAGCGCAGGGTCAAATTCGATCATGCCGGTGTTCGTTGTGAGACAGAGGACTCGCACTCGAAAAAAGTCACGGAGCCAATTTCGCGGAGTAGCCTTGTTCCAAATTCCTTTTATACAATCAGCCAATTCAATCCGAACAGTCTCCTAAGCCAATCTGCCTGTTCGCATTTTTGCTTGACGTTTCCAAAAAAGTCCACAAGAAATGGCCAGGTCGAAGCGAACAATTGCTCGGCTGAAACTTGTTCCGTTTTAAGATGCGCCGTGTACTCGACATAATCCAGAATTTAGAATTCGAACGCGTACTTGGCCTATAAAGTGATTTCTAAGAACTAGTTGGGACCCAGAGTCGACCGTCCGTTCGCATCATTTCGAACGAGGTAGTCACATTTGTGATTTTGGGGAAGGAGGTCGTATTTGGGATTTGACAAGGTCAACTCTCTCTGGGTCGAAAAAGGCAACGGCCCGTAAGAAGAGTTGATTCTAGGGAAGTTTCGATGATTTGTTTATCACGAAAGTAGCGTTTATTATTAAAACTGAAAAGCTGCTTCGTGTTTATCACACTTATTAACCACCCCCCCCCCTCCCCTTCTCCTACCGCTCGTCTTTCTGAGAGAGAAAAAAGTGGCAAGTGGTGACTGGCGTGGGGTTATAGAACCATCATGATGGTGAGAGTAACGATCAAGGTAGAAGGGGGAGTCTGGTATTAGGAGCGTCGTAGACTAATTCGTGGGACTGGGTCGCAAAATTTGCGCGAAGAAAAAAATGCCCGAGCGAGACGGCACGTAGACTCCACTTTATGTTTGCCTTCCGAGGTAACACTGATGCTACACAACTGACACGATATGGTTAAGGGCTTGGGTGAGCTTTAAACTGCTGGGTAGACGAAATGCAGAGCGACGACACTGACTTTGCTCTATAACCAATAAGAGGGATTCCGTCCTACCTCCTCGATGATAAAAAAAAAATCGCAGATTGAACTTGGGATCGGACAAGACCTAAGGCACCAAAAAATTAAGTCGCCAAACTAAGTTCCTGTATTGCTATAAAACCATTGCTTATTGGCCATCCAATTACGTCGCAATAAACTTGAAGCCGAAGATTGGATATATGAAAATCTCAAAATATAGTGGCAGTTCACACTTTTTGGAGGAAAAGTCAAGGTCGGCATGCCGGGGCCAATTCCAATTTCGATAGTACGCATTCCGGAAATGAAGTAGGTACGTCGCTAAGCAGATAGGAATTCAGCAAGTCATGCGCAGACGACCATTTTTTCCAACTCTGAATATTCAAAAGGGAAATCCCAATAGTTTCATAGGAAATGACATTCACAAAGTTCAGTCTGGGACGGAACAAGACAAGAAATGCATTTTGGTTGATGTACGAATCCCAATAAGTCAAGATTGGAGTATGGAACATAAATCGCAGCGCGGCATTCGGGGAAAAACTCTTAAATTCAAGAAACCCAAAAGCAAAGCCAAGCATAAAACTAATCGGTGATGTTCTCTCTCGTCATTATATACGACTTTGATGTCATTTCGCGAAAGAATTACCGGATTTAGAATTTAAAAAAAAGGTAATGAGCCCGTTTTCCAGTCCTCATCATTCTCAATTGTATGTCGTGAATATGATTTCAAATGAGTGTCGCTGATAGTAACGCGCTCCATGATGACGATGGGTTCTGAAAAACTCCTTGTTTGGCAGCTTTTCCCTCCATATAGGTTTTCTCCCACCCCGATCTTCCAACTTCTAAGCACCATATCTGGGTGCACTTACCATATAAAAGAAAACGGCAAAAAAGGTGTTGTAGAGCGGAAGGATACTTTCGAAATATTATTTGGAATATTCCCTGGATAATATTTGTCATTCCACTGATATGTTCGCAGTTTCAAAATACGCTCAAGATATTTATGCTCCAACCCCAACACGCTCCTGGACCTGCCTGACAATATCCTGCCAATGTTGAAAATTTCGTTACAGATACTCTAACGGGAGTGGCATTAAAGCGTCAAGATCGGCCACATCCGACAATTGGATCAACCTAGCACTAAAGACAAGGCTTCAACCATGTCACTCTACCAAATGCTACTGTGAAATTGAAGCTGGCGGTTTAGAAAAGCGGTCAAGACACAAACGCAACGCACCAAAAGGAGCGAGTACTAAGATTAGCTTTCCTTCCCTGCAAGCTTCACACATTCCGATTTTCTGTTGTCTGTTTTTTCTTGAAAAGTTTTTAGCCGATGAGGGTGGCTCCCGATAAACTCGTCCACTTGGTTTGCGATGACCCGGGTCGATTTCTGAGAGACGCCTCTCAAGAAACATTTTCACGCCACAAAAAAAGGAAATCGGCTGGGACTATTTGCATTGGAACCAATCAATTGTGCAGGCTAGAGTTTCGGGGAAGAGTTGCTGGAATACATAATGCAAACAATCATTCATGCTATGCGAACCAGATACAATGACCACAATTTTGCTGGGAACATGGGATAAGCACCTCGCTCCTGTGATAGACTCTCATCTGCAACTGTCATTCACTACCACCAATAGTGTAACCGAGAAGGTAGAAAAGCCGGATCTTTTGAAACCTGATAGAGCACATATTAAGCGTACCTAGCAACAAAATAAGAAGATGAAAATTAAAAAGTGGCAAGCGGAAGTCAAGAACACGCCAACAGCTGCAAACAGTGGACCTGTCACCACCGAATTGCAGATCAACTTCTTTACGAATCGATTTTGACCGAACTTTAGATAAATCCTACAGAAGTCTCCGAAGGTATACCGTCCTGGCGGGAATTTCATCCCACTACACAACCCTGTTTACATATGTCTTGTTTTTTGTTTCCATGTGTTGAAGCGAGAAAGATAGATGTTTCACACTCGAACTTGGCCTCAGCCAAGCTGCTACAGTTCTGGCTGACACAAAAAGTGCTACGGCTTTGCGTTGTATAAGTTCTGAATAAGGATCAGCCAAAAAATATTCGAAATCCGTAAGAACTCGAATACTCAGGCATTCATTCGCGTCTGAGCATTTCGCCTCTATCCCGCTCACACCGAGTACTTTCTTCCAAACAGGCCAAACAGAATAAAATAGATGAGAATAAAAAAAATTAGGGCAGAGCAAATCAAAATAAAGAAAGCAAAACAACAATGAAAAAGAAAAAAAATTAAACAGTAGAATAGTTTTAAAACTGAATTAAATCAATTTTTCTTCTAGAGGTTGAACTTCTGATTTGATTTCATGGTTGCGGTAATTCATGTATGGCCTGAGCACGCATCCAATTCCTCTAAAGATCTCTTTAATAGAAGTCAAAAGTATTTGATCACTTTCAAATATTTTATCTCTGTACTAACTGTCGTATCACTCCTATGATTAAGCTCCTTCTTGGGAAAGAATCAAGGTAGAAAAAGGCTCAAGGTAGAACTCGAAAAAGGTGAGGAGAAAGCAGACAAAAAGAACAAAAACAAACGCTTCAATAGAGACAGGAAAAACTTAATTTGGGACTGTAGATAGAAGTGTTCCGCTTTACAAGATGACGAAAAGAGTAAGGCGAAAATTCCGGGGCTACCCGGAAATCGGAAGGCTTAAGCTGCAAAGCTCACTGAGTAATTGTTTGCCGAACGGATTATCTACCGCTCAGGTGGCCGTCGGTCAACCCTTTCGCATTCTAATTTACCACTTTGATAACTGCTTTCAAAATTGCTCAACAAATCTTCACGAAGAAGTATGAAATAAGCTTCTATCAGTAGCTATTATATACTGCCTACTTTCGCTGTTCAAAGCGCGTTTTCCCATTGACGGCCGTAATCAGCACCGAATGAACGTAATGGCAAATGTGAAAAGGACATCTCATAAATCCAAAAATAGCCACCTTTTTGAATACCGCTACCCATAGATAAAATGTGATGGAACAATGGCCAAAATGACGTCGATTTGAAAGTGCCGGAAAGTGGCTTATTGAGGTATCCAACCGACTGGCTGCTTGGGTGCACCATCTCGTCACCCGCGCTCTACCTCGACACCACATCACTTTCGCTGTCGCATTGCCCGTGTCTCCATGGTACCTGAGCTGTCTCCACAGCACCTGCCCATGTCTGTCAACCCTCCGACCAGGTTAATCCCTTCTATCGTCGACGCACTCGACAACAGCAACAGCACCAGCATCAAGGACGGCGCGAAGCCCACTCATCGATTCTGACATTCAACGAGCACGGATTCGCATAAATCATAACTGACCACGCCGCTGACGAGGTTTTTTCCTGCAGGCACGTGTCCAGTGATCCTTGGCTTACTGCTTAAACGCAATTTAGACCGGAAGTCTGGCTCAATCGGGCTATTTGAGTGGTGGTGGCAAATTTTAGCGATGCTGCATTGAAGATTTGATATCCAGGTTCAAATGCAGTCTAGGTCAGTTAGCCTTCCCTAACCCAGCCTGTGGTTTATCAGTACCACGATTGCACTTACACTGTGAGGCTTCACAAAAATGTCATGTGGCCTCAATAGGAACTCAAATGAATACGAATCTATGGTGGAGCAGCTACGTAGCGCTTTCCAGAAGGAGGAGGAGGGGGTGTAGAAGCGACGGAAATCATTACATGATACATGAAACTCATACATGTCGCAGCATATGTACATGTTGCAAGATCGCGGTAGGAGAAAGTCTACGATTACATGAACCTGCGGAAAGGCGGGGAAAGACAGGCGGAATACTACATGAACCTGGGTTTGCCGCCGTAAACTAGCCCAAGAACCAAACAATGCTGACCGGGATTCTTCCCTGGTTATCGAACTTCAGAATCTGTTGACCAGCCCGTGAGTATGAAACATTGGGCTGCTATTCTGGCTGCTCCCGTCAAAGGCGGAATTCCGAGCAAATTAAAATTCGGTACAAAGGAATCACTCGTGCGGGAAAGTGCGGATGCTATCTTGCACCATGCTCACTGCGTGAACCATCTTCCAGCGAGAGAGAACGAAGACAAGGAAAAAAAAGGCAATCGGTGTATAGTGATAATATAGGTGTGCGGGAAGAAATGTTTTTTTCTGACCATCTGAACTTTATAGCACTCACAACTCACACTTCTAGTGCATCATAGTTCTATGATTATATTAAGGTCTCCATTGTGTTATCTTCAGTGAGAGTCACTTGGCGAGTGGTCACTGATACAAGAAAAAGCGAAACGCAGTGAGGAGAGCGCGCGCAGGAGGTCGCGGAGAGAGAAGCGATTCTTACCATGCTGCTGATCTTTCGCAACTGTGTGGGACTCAGTAATCGTGGCCTCTGTGAGCGGCTAACGCTCTCTTGCCATGTCGGCGGCGTACTGCGACCACCTGCGTGCCAACAGTGAGGCCATCGCTAGATCGCCGGAAGTCAAATCCTAGTTGGCTGAGAGTGTGGCATGTCGGTCAAATCCACCTTTCGAGCAGGTTCAGGGGAGTGCGCGCGCGCGAGTGTATGCAATTTCCTCCTCTTCGATCTTCGTTGCTCATCGTAGGATCTTCCTTTAATTTGTAAGTACTGTACCGATCTGAAGTTAACTACCTTTCACTACACTTCCAAGTGAAAGTCGAATGCACGGCGCACTCCAAAACGAGAACAGTCCATTCCATCAACGCGCGAGTGAGAGCGAGGTATTAGGTGAGAGAGGGTGCGTGTGTGACGAAAGAAGGAGGAGATCTAACGGCGCGGGCGGAGTGCGCGTGCGGAAGCTAATAAAGAAGTAAGGATAGCGCGCACAGCTAAATGAGAGGAGAGGGGAGTCGCGAGTAGAGAATATGCATACGGTTGGATACGAGTGCGCGTCGTATTTGCGGGTATCTGAGTGTCGTAGCGAGCGTGTCAATAACCGGGCTTGTGGCGGGGGTCCGCTTCCGATAAATTGAAGTCCCCTTTTTCCCTTGATCCGGGAACTAAGTTTCAAGTGCAACGTGCAGACGTATCAAAGGCGCGAGCGCGTGTGTGCGCGCTGTGTGCAAAACAGGACGCGCGTGTGCGCGGGACGTCAGCGTTTAGGCAGATTGTTTATTTTACAACACTTTGATCATGTCCAATGTGTTCGCAGCGGTTGAAAATAATTGCTAGGATTTAATTTGAACATCGGTCCAACTTTCTCATCGAAATTCTTTGTCTCCACTAAAAAAGTAGGCCATGTAGTGGTAAAGCAAAGATGAAGCATTTGCCGTTGATCAACATCCCTTTTTGGGATGCGGCACGCATTCTACTTCCATTTGTACATTCGTAGTGGCGTTTGAATGCGATGTGGCCTATACAATGACTTGCGGGGCCAGCCGATGTACAAGTCAGTGTTTTTATCCTCCCAGACAAGTCTGGTACCAATTAACCGACCCCGGAGGGATGGAAGGCTTGGTTGGCCCGGGCGACTCACGACCCAGGATTTGATCCCCGGACCGCTCGCGTGGTAAGCGTGCCACTTGCCACTACACCACTTCCGCCCTTGACAATTGTAGAAGTTCTAGAAAGCGCACGTTACCTAACTTCTACTGCAATTGGTTGTCAGGCGTTTGGCTCTCTTGAGAAGAATTCATTAGCCTTTCATGGGATTGTGGTCAAGTAGCTTGAAACTTCTTTGCACATACAATCAATTGTATAGAAAAAATGGAAAATTTTGATTTCATTGCAATTGCAATTGCGTTTGGAAAATTTCAAAATTGAAAAATAACCCTTAATGTCTTCCTCCGCATATTTTCTACGGGGCTGCAAAACTATTCGAGAAAATTTCTCCTCATTTTTCATGTCAATCTCAACGTCGACAAGGGTGTGACCGGTTTCTCCGCCTGAATTATGACTTGTTCGAGGGAAATGTGACTAACAAACGAGCAACGAAAAAACCACCAATGCGGTTTCTAGAACTGTTTCGCAATACTTGCACAGCTCTATCGGCAACGGTAACCCGAACCGGAGGGGCAGGGAGGGGCAAGGATGGACATTTGGTTCTCTACCAGTGGCCAGAGTTTACGTTGAGAAGCAAATTTCTAACCTTCAGAAGAATATGGTTGGTAGAGCTAGCCATTGTACATGTGAGAGTTACTCAGAAAAAGAAGCAAGTAAACAAACAACAGCAAACTCATGGATGCAATCAACATGGCGGCTGCTCTTACGTCGAATTCCTTGACCGCTCGACGCAGGCCTTAACCGTTCCCTAAAACATTTTGGCCCCAGTTGCCCGTACGGCTATGAATTTAGCCCTGCCACAAGTGTGCCTCTTACTGATTAATCGTCCGATTCTCGATTACTTTCCAGTTCATTCCCCCTCAACTTGACTGATTCTTGATGACTACTTTTTGTGGACTGTTTATTTTTCCTAGGCCGGTTACACATTTTCATGTTTTCCATGATTTTTCCTAGTGATAATGCAGCAGAACTAGTTGAAATTGTTTTGTATTGCACGCATTGAGTCAACAAAGTTTCCAGTATGGTCTGACATCATCAGAATGGGTAAAATGGAAAGAAATTGCAGGTGGGGGGGGGGGAAGACCGAAAATTCCGAACAGAATATAGAATTTCCCTGCCAAATGGATATAAGAGCAATAAGATGTCATAGGAATCACGGGAAAAGCGCAAGAAATACCCTCCCTTTCAAAAAGCCAGAAAGTGTCGGGTGCAGACCATACACCACAAGTGACGACGGCTCCAGAAAATGCAAATGTTTTTTGCCAATGAAATGATTAACCTGTTACAGTTGTATTCGATCAGTTGACACTAATTACAACTATCATTTACTAAAAATCAGCTATCACTATGAACCACTACTAACCAGATTTACTTGGAGGCGTCAGTTGTGGTGTTTGGTCTGCACCTCACACTTTCTGGCTTTTTGAAGGGGAGTATATGAATTCCGAGGCGCAAATTGGAATGCTATAATACTCCAATATAAGCCTGTGTATTTGTGAAAAGCAGTGCACCATCTTTTGAATGAGGGTTTTCATCACTCACTTATTACATAGAACACGGCACTTTCCTTCGCATTGGCTCGTTAGGACTAAGATCATCAGTTCAACGGCTTTTCTCTCTTCTTCTTCTGACGTGGTGGTTCAGTGTCGTATGCAGTTCGAATAGCGATCCTTTTATTGCAAGCCAACGAATACAGTATACAGACTCAAAGACGACAAGTCGAGTCTCACAGTAAAAAGCCAAAAGCAAACCCTAAGCTCAATCGACCAGTATATATTGTTTTCTTAGGCGCACTACATTCCTATCCCCGCCATGAGATAAATGCTTTTTTCCCAAAGATAAGCGATTTTGTTTTGCTACGTAATTCTGAGAAACTTCTATGGATCGCGAATCAGTCGCGATAATCGAGTACAATTGAGCTTAACTTACAGGATGAAGTCGGCAAATTCTCAGTTTTGGTAGCGAGGCAGCTTAACTTTAAAGCAACAATCCAGGAACGAATTCGCGGGTAAGGACCACCTATAATGACGTTGCAGGTGAGAAGTTGGTCAATGGAGAAAGAAAAAGTAGAAAAAAAACGTCGGGCAGGGGCTTAGACAGGGACTCCCCCTGCCGTTTAGGGAGACGTGTGTTGGACGAGTTGTCCGAACCTGCCCGTAGTACATGCGCTCCAATTGACTGCTGGCAAATAGCCATGCATGCTTGCAAATACATAACTATTTGCCAGCAATCGAAATTGAAGCGCTTCAATTGCGTTCTTATGGAATCGACCTCATACAGCGCGGCGGTCCCGCAACGACCGCTAGTCGAGCAAGCGCTCTGCACAGCGTATGTTGGGCGATCCGCCTCGGTATGGGTGATCCGCCCCCTCCAAGAGGACTTCGACCCCTTCCAGCGCATTTTAGAGGTAGGTTTTGAACTTAAAGACATTTCCTATAAACTTTAGTTGGGCTGGGGCATGTTTTGACCGCCTAATGACCAAGTAGTTGAAACCCTGCCTGGACTGTTGCTTTTAAGGATTCACTATGCTTGTAAAACTGCGTATAAGGAATTGACATAGTAGAAGATAGCAAGACCCGTTAATTATATGTGAACCGACACACAGTCAGCGGTGGATTGCGTCCCGACGATCCGCATGAGCGTCCGTTACCGCTACCGCCGAAAGCCGCCCCCCTGGCCGCTCTAGTTCTAGCCCGCCTAACAGGAGAGCTTAAGCGTTAACGGGTCGCACCGATGAGACACGCCTAACATGCACAAGGGAAAAAGGCCCTTTTTAGGTTTAGGATGTTTTCCTTGGTATCTTTCTCATCTCTGCATCCCTAATCACCTCTACCTTGATTCAAGTGGGCTTGCTTTTCACCGTCGATTCCGCTGTGTTAACGTAGGATTAGGGGATGGATGAAAAGTCAAGGCAAACTAGACCGTAGTTGGAACAAAACTTTCCATGGAAAATTTAAATTAACCCATTCGTGACAATGTCAGCCAC
This sequence comes from Ostertagia ostertagi, assembly GCA_036418205.1. NCBI lineage: Eukaryota > Metazoa > Nematoda > Chromadorea > Rhabditida > Trichostrongylidae > Ostertagia > Ostertagia ostertagi. The sequence continues at coordinate 12,276 of MU882653.1, forward strand.
CGGTGGCTGACAAAGCTCTCACTCGGGACAATGGTATTACTGTGGCTGCAGGGCTTGAAATGGAATTTGGAAAGTTTTCTTCCATGGAAAGAATCTTCATACCCTCGCTCATCTACGCCAGCCCTGGGCAGAGGAAATCTCCCTCCACTCGAATTTTATTGAAGAAAAATCTCCTGACGCTGCTGCTATTGCGCAATCCTGCGCGGTCGCGAATGGGTTAGGTAAGTCGGGACCGTATTCCGTACGTAGCGGAAAGTAACGCCGCACTTCACGCCTACATTCGGAATTAAACCTGAATGCGCAAGCCTCCATCATTCAATTTTTCCTATCTCTCAGGGGCAGCTCATCGGTATGCGATTTGTCTGGAAGGGGCTTAAATAATCGTAATTTATGAAAAAATTAGTTACGGACACAGCGCCAACCCACATTGAACATGGACTTGATGGAAATTCATACGAAAAATATTAAAATGTTCGCGAACATCTCACACGGCGGCAATCAGATGTACACCACTGCTGATAACTTCGGCGGGGATGGCAGAGAAGAGACAAAAACAACGCGATATAGCGACGTTTTGCGGAGAACAATGAGAGAGGACTTGGAAAGAGGAGAGCAGGTAAGGGAAAAAGTTGGAACATCAGAGAAGCATGCATGGGCGAAGGGTCATCGGATTGAAGCATATTTAAGGAGGTCCAAGATCCGGGGAGCTGCTACTTGACCTTTCACACTTATTCAATTGTACTCGGCCCATTATTACCCGGTGATCGCCGGTCCGAAGTGGTAAAACCAGCATAAATTATGGGTTTGTGAGTTATTACGGGGGTTTACCTAGGTCCTAGCCCCGGCTCATACTTTTCCGCTGATCCGGAAACTAACGAATTATTTGATTCATTTAATATAGTTTTTATTTCATTTAGTACTTCTGTATTGTTGTTAGCTCTGATCTCTTTTTTTGTTCGAACCAGCATCTTTTTCTAGCAATATCCTGTTATATATAACGTCTCTTCTGCTCAATAACTGACACATTAAATAGATAACTGAACATAAATAGATAAATAAATAATCCTTCTATTATATAAAGCGCTAACTTTGTGTGTCGGTTTGTGTATCTGTATGTGTGTGTGTGTGTGTGTGTGTGTGTGTGTGTATGTATGTATGTGTGTCCGTCCGCAAAATGAAGTGAGTGAGAAGGAAGCTCATGGGATAAACAAACCGCTAACAAATCGGGTAGCTTACAGGATTTGAGATATCAATGTTTTGTAGCAGGATAGTTGTGATAACACTCTTAGGGCTATATAAACACCTGCTTAGCACACTTCCGTTCATTCCACATGGTGCTGCAGTGGCAGCTGGAGGGCAGTGGAGAGAGGAAGGGAGGATGAGGAAGGGAAGCGAAAAATCTACCGTCATATCATGATTGTGTCCCTTCTACTGTATGAAACACCATTGTGTTGCATACGCGTCACTTCCAGAGGTGTTGGTGTCACAGGAGGAAGGGACCATAGCGGAGGATAGAAAGCTTGCGCAGGAAAGGAAGGTCCCGGCGGTTGACGGGGGACTAATCTGGTAAATAAAATAAATAAATAAAATAAAATAAATAATTAAATAATTAAATAAATAATATGAATAAATAAATAAATAAATAACAAATATATAAATAAATAAATAAGAATAAATAATCCTACTATATATAATCGGCTAAGCGGTTGTGTGTGTGTGTGTCTGTGTGTGTGTTTGTCTGTCTGACCGGAAATTCATAGCTCGGGCACCAGTGGTCGTCAGGAGTTGGTTTCAAGATATGATATAGGGGGTGGGACGGGAACATATTTGGTGGGGTAAAGAAAGTGATCACAACTGATAAGGGCTGATAAAAGGCGCTAGAACGCAAGTGTCGCGAAATTCATAGCTATTTCATAGTGCGCTTCGCAGCAGTCGTCAGGAGCTGATTTTGGGGCATGATATAGGGGGTGGGACGGGAACATATTTGGTGGGGGTCACAAAGTGATAACGACTGATAAGAGTAGATACGAGGCGCTGAAATACAAATTTCACGAAATTCATAGTGCGCTTCGCAGCAGTCGTCAGGAGCTGATTTTGGGGCATGGGGGTGGGCGTCAAAAAGTGATAACGACTGATGAGGACTGATAGTAACGATATGCATACGAAGGTAGAGAGCACTTGAAATAGAAAATAGAGAGCAGATTGTAGATAATGCCTTTCATTTCAATATCATTTCATCAGCGTTGTAATTGTAAACTCAAACACCTTTCGACCGCTACACCTTCTAGAGTTCTTGAGGATGAATGGGATGCTCGAATAAATATGATAATGAATACTGGGCATTCCGTTTTGAGATATTCGACCGCTAAATTACCTCGATACTCGACGCATAGTGGTTGTTTACATCATCACTTTAGCTGTGCACTTCACTGCGCTTATCAAACAGTGAGATACAGCCAAGATGGGCAGCCTATGCAACGGACAGTAATACATTTAACGAAGCAGCTATAATTTAGCGGTGAAACCTAAAGCTTCATCGATTGTCAGTTCTATCAATGCGCGCGGTAGCGGGCGGAGCTAAACTGGTAATAATATAATTCGCGCATAAGTAACGAAGTATAGTATACATTCATACGAAAACGATGAAGTTTCCTTGAAAAAATTTCCAGAAATCGTGAAAAATCGGCAGCAGTATATCCATCCGCAAAGGTCGCAATAGACCGAAGAAACGACCTATTAATTTATACTAGAAACCATCAAATGTTTACAAGTGTAAGCATAATCGTAAAATTCTGTCATGAATCTGAAAAACAACGTGAACGTTTGGTCATTTTTTTCCAAATAATCCACGCAACTATCTATTTATTAATGTAAGAGTCGAGCTGGGTGCTCAGCTTCGACATGGGTATTGATGGTGTTATACAGATTTAGTTTTTCCATTGAAGAACAAAGGAGACAAGGGAATGCCTGCCAGAATACTTTTCCCATGCCAATATTATCTTGTTAATCGTCAACGCGCGCGCAAAATCAATACACATGTTTAGTGTCTGGCAGTAACGAACTGACCTCGTCTATGCTCGTAATCGTTGAATATAAGCTGTCCTATAGTTTTATACCCAAATGGTCCAGTCTGTAGCTTGATCTTCAATTTCAGGCTTCTGAAATGTTGCGTGTGGGTTATAATTGGTGGAGGAGAAGTAAAAGAAAATAACACTACGTGAAATTATTTAGAACTAAAAATATAACTCAAAAATGATAGTTATAGAAAAAATATATGGGAAATATGAGTGTCAGACGCTGTAGAAACAATTTCTTGCGTACACTTCCAAAATGAAATGATTTCGAATTTTCTCTAAATTTCCAATTGCGACTCTTTCCAACTGTTCTTTGTTTTCCACCAACTGTTTTCTACCACAGTTGGCGCAGATCAAATAGGAATGAATGGATTGCAGAAATGTAAGCTGATTCTGTGATTTTTAGAACCAAGCAAGATATAAAATTCTCGTATAACCTCGTAGCTATAAAAGTATTACGCATATTTGATAATCGCAGTCACCAGAATTTACCGTACCTTTTAGGGTGGAGATCGTTAGATTTTGTCTTTGGAAAACGTCAGTGCTCCAGTTCCATTGCACTTTCGGATTGCGTGAGCGACGCTCTCGCTCTCCTCGCTCCATCTGCTTTTCGTTGAAATACAGCCTTCTGAAACACCAAGTCGGATTTTTGATAATGAAGCAACTGCTGTTTACTGGGGCTGGATGAGAGCCGGAACACTACACTGCTTGAGAATTGCCAAAGTTTACAATGCTTGGAAAGTAGATGTTCAGCTCTCTATTTCACCCCCTTGGCTTATGGTTTATATCCCGCAGATATCAGGAACTACGCAGAAAATCGCTTTTTGTCAAGAGTGGATTTTTAGAAAGGCTTAGTAATTCGAAATGAATATTATGCTTGATATCACGTTATCTCGGAGGCACTGAAGTCAAGCTGCAGTAGCAGTCAGAAGTTCGGAAACTATTTTGTTTTCAGATTGGTAAGCAAACCAGCTGGAGGCCGGTATTGCTGGATGTTGGGAGGGGATGGGGTTCCGACGGGTTGGAAGAAACTACTTCAATCGGTCGGTTGTGCGTGTCTGGTAGCATAAGTAATGAGACAATGGTGCGGTTGGCCAGCAGACCTCGTCAAAAGGGCTGGTTTGCTTACTTCAGGAGTAAGCCTTGAAGAGAGGAATAACCTGTTGCTCTCTTCGCAGGTCCGTCCTCTCTCTTAAGGCTTAGTCCTGAGGTACAGGCATCAAATTGAGGCGGTTTTAAGGACCGAGTTGAAGTAGGTCGTCGACCGTCGGGGACCCCATCCCCTCCCCAACATTCAGCATACGGCGCCCCCAGCATAAACGCCAAAAATTGCTTATCTTCTTCAATCGCTTCAGGCTTTACGGCAGCCTGTAGACAACAAAATTGTCCCGACTTCACATATTATTCACAAAATTGCGTGCAGAATACGATGTGCAGCATAATTTCTCAAAATGGAGAATCTCATTTCAAAAATGCGTTTTTTTTTTTTATAAGAAACGGCGCTTCAAAGATCGGAAACTCTGCGACCTCGAAGCAAATAGCACAGGTCTCGAATCCACATGATAAATCAGCAAATTAGTGAGTACTTGTAGAAGGCTATGATAGCATCGGTTATTGACTTTTGAAAGCCCGATTGAGAATAACCATGGGGTGGCAAAAAAGAGACACTTAGCCCATGGCCGCACATCATCGAAACTTTTCGTCGCACAGGAGAGCCGACATAAAAGTTTTTACGGCGGAATATTCCTTAGGTGTTCCCCGTAAACAGAAGCAGGCCCTCCTTCACTGCCCCGCCGTCTTCAGAATACAACGTCATCTCTGCCACCGTCGAGCTCAACGAGGCTTACCGTAATCGCTCCGGCCTGAAGCTGCTACATAATTTCTTCAACGGATTGACTGTTGAATAGCTTCCCACAGACATTAGCTGTGACTATGCAAAACCGCTTTTGACCAGCGTTTCAGGGACGTCGTAATGGTCTATGGTACCTCGACGACCTCGTTGAGCTCGTACCGTGAACCATGTTTCCGTGGGAAAATCTTCTGATGTCGTCGGTGTAGAAGGCTGTCATGTAACTTTTAGATAGATTAGAATGTGCTCTTCAATACTGAGTTGGAGGCAGTCGATTTGGTTTTTGGAAAAGTGTGATTAATGCTGTCTGAAATGTGGAGTGAAGTGTCTCTTTTTTTTGGCCACCCCTGTATATAATCACTAATTCAAAATAATTCAGAATTAAAATAAATCAAAATCATAAGTCAAATAATTCGGAGTTAAATTACTGTAAATGTGGGTTGTATGCCAGTTCTTTTTTGTGGTGCAGAATCCAAATTAAGGGTTCAGATTATTGAGCTGGTCACTTCACACAGTTCTTTTTCTGGGTTTTAAGAAGGTTCGGCATGGAGGGTGCAGATTTTTGCAACGGAATCAATTTTCTGTGTGTAGAAAAACGCCCACTATTTTTTTCGGATGTTTTTCTATGGTGGGAACCCTGAATATTCTTTAAAATATCCTTGTATTTCGCCCACCGCACATTTCACTGGATGCTAAAAACTGTGAATCGCCGTATGGTCGGATACACTTTCATCCATGACAATACCTCTACCATATTTCTGATGCTGGAATCTGGCACCTAGAATGAGGTTTTCAATTGTCAGAACACTCCATGGGCTCACAACGCATTTCATGAAGGCAAGAATTCCACTCGTAGCCCAGCCATTTTTACCTATCGCCTATGATCCAGGTTAGCCGTTAATGTCCCGAAGCCAATTGGGCAATCCTGCTGTGAAGTCCAACAATGGGATCCTGTTAGGAAATCTTCCGTAGTATTCGCAAGGTCCCGGCCGATGTTCTGCTGCATTTGAACATTCATTTAACGAAAAAAAAACGTGGAAAGAACATTTCTTGATTGGCGATGTCGGCAGGGTAAGTGCCAAGAATCCCTTTGAAGCCCTTAAAAAAGGGCAAACTATCTTGTGAAAATGTTTTTAATGAGCGTCCTTCTCCTTTTGCGCGCTCGACTCCGATAACGCTAGAAAGTCTTGGTCATATTGTTTCTTCAGAGATTGAACTGCTGAGAAGCAGCTTCAATTTTGTATTCCGGATTGTAAGGGTTCAACATCTCCTATGGAGAAATGCTTTCTTATGAAACGAATTGATTTTAAAATCGCACAATATTTATCATTAATCTTTAAAGGGGCGGAAGTGGTGTAGTGGCAAGTGGCACGCTTACCACGCGAGCGGTCCGGGGATCAAATCCTGGGTCGTGAGTCGCCCGGGCCAACCAAGCCTTCCATCCCTCCGGGGTCGGTTAATTGGTACCAGACTTGTCTGGGAGGATAAAAAACACTGACTTGTACATCGGCTGGCCCCCGCAAGTCATTGTATAGGCCACATCGCATTCAAACGCCACTACGAATGTAAATGGAAGTAGAATGCGTGCCGCATCCCAAAAAGGGATTGATCAACGGCAAATGCTTTATCCTTTTTTATATGTTTAAAGTAGTCGATTGGTCGACTCCAAAGAAATCACCTTTTTTTTTCAAATGGCCAATTTCGGGAAACTATAATGCCCATCGTATTCCACACTTGATTTTGCGCATAATATTTAAATTTGAGGCAATTTGTTGTTTATTGACTGCGCTAGGTCCGAAAAAAGTTCCAAACTTCTGACCGCTATTGTATATTCTCACCAAACAATCCTTTCTGGACTCGGAAATGCCCTTTGGTTGGTAATTGGTCAACGAGAGGATCGTATTTGTGACTTGAGAAGAGAGAGTCTCACTTGCATTCAGCAGTAATCGTAGTGTACTATAGCCCATTACCCAGGAGCCCATTACCTCTGGAATTTTTTCGGAGTGATGGTTGACCGTGGATAATGAACTAGTCTGCAGTGCCGACCTCTAACCTATTGATATCACAATCAAGAGGCTTCAATCAGTCGAAGGCAAATAGAGATCCGACTGCCGATGTTGGCCGAGTGAGCTTAGTGCCGAGTGGTGGCTAGGACATTACCAGGGAAAACTTGGCGCGGAAATATATCGTCCTATTATTTTATTATTCCAATGGGATCACTACAGCGTTCGGCTTGTTCGGGTGAAATTCCTTTATTCCGACCCTTGAGGTTGAGCTGTTCCTGAGCTTTGAGCTATGGAGACCATGCAGCACAATGCATAAGGGCTGCAGTCTGCCGACGGCATAGTTATTGCAAGCCATTTTCAGAAACGGTCACTGAGCTTTTCTTTTATTTGTTCTTTCTATTTTGATCCAGAAATTTTATTCTGAATCATATAATAAGTTCTTCCTAACAATTTGCGCGATAAGTTATGCGAAATTTTCTTCACTGGAGTTCCACTCGGCTGCCCGCAAGAAGTATTACAAAATATACAAGAAAATGAATAAACAAAAAATAAAATGGGGTCTCTAATGTGTAATAAATGCGATTGACAAGGAAATGTCCCTGAACTGGACGAGCTACGACATGTGCTGCTTAGAGAGGCTACTTGGCTGGAGGAAGTTTCAGACCAGGTTTCGACACCCGATGTGGGGCTAGTACGATTTGAGGGCAGATAAGCACAATAAAGGAGTTTTTCTGAAGGCTTCAAAAAACTGCAGCTATATGCCATCTGTAGTTTTCTCTTGAAATATGCTTCTGATTGAACTGGCCTGGAATTTGTTCTACTTCATTACAGTTCACCTCCTTCTTTGGAACAGAGCGGGTAGTGTCAAATGCCGGCCGCCTATCATACCTTTTTGTTGGCATCCTACCTAATTTGTGCAGCAAAAGGAGTCGGATACCGTCATGACCATGCAAACCATTTATTTTTCCCGAATAGATTAGCTAGTATCAGATCAGTCCATGAAAGGGGGAGGGGCAGACACTACGTTTTGCTCCAACAGACTCCCGTACTCCATTGCATTAGCCATGTGTACTGAAACTACAATACCGCTCACAGAATGTGAAAAAATGACGCCGATTGCAAGATTAATCCATCACAAACCGTCGCACTGCCATAACTCTTTAAAAATGAATGAAACGAAAAAATTTCAAACTCCTCTGGATAGGCCTGTCCACGAGGACTTCCATGATGTGTTGTAGGTCGGGACTGATTAAGTAGGTCACCAGCTTTACCTTCTAAGCTGGGCAAAATACAACTGTAACCTCAAGGAAGGACACCATTCTCGTTAGATCTCATGTATATGTGCACAGCAGCTTACCGTTCACCTTTTTTGATGCATTTTTATCTATGTTTCACGGCCACTCTCGATGCAAACGAGCCCTTCAATTTTGAGACATTTTAGAATTTTGCAAGCGAATTTCATCTAGGTATGGAGGTAATTCAACGAAACGGCTAGACCATCTTGAACAATGTATGCAACTGTGCAAGAATTCTGTCGCTTACTGGATAGTCGGTTGGTGGTCCTTCCATAATTTAGCTCTAAATATCGGTATACGTCCGATTCTGCAAGCAGAAACACTTTTCTTTTCCCTTCGAATTTGCGCTTTACCGAAGTGTGTGATCAACGAATCGATGGCGTTTCCAAGAACATGTCATATTGTTCCCTATAGTGGCATAATTGCTTATGATCAAGGGTCTACTTGAATAAGACAAGAGGCTGTACCCCACCTTTGAAAAAAAATATTTTGACAGAGAGTGCAGAAATTGTATTGAATTCATACAGCTGTACTCAGCGCGATGAACGCTACTTGATAGTATACAAGTTATTTTCCGAAGACTGCTTTGTTTTTTCTCATTTTTTTCCTTTCGATGGTCGCTGGCCAATTAGCAATCGCTCGCTGGCCTTGTAATTACGCCGCGCATTGAGGGTCAATGCCTCGCGGTGTTATCACCTCTCTTGGAGGCACACTCTAGCAATTCAATATCGCTAAGCGTTGTTTTTCTGGAGTCCCTTAAGTTTTCTGTATGGAAATCACTCCGGAACGACACGACTGTGAGCTCACACAACAACTTATACTTGTTTCTTTCGTTCCTACTAGGAATGGTGTCGTACCGTCTTCCTACAGATTTCCTCTCCCTTCTCGTACCCTTGATTTCTTGCGATTCGTGATTGGCCAGTCACTGTATCTCAGTTCCCTCTATTTCACTCATTTCAACCACTTGAAAATATGTAAGATTGATAGATAAAAAAGGGGATGATCAAACCCGAATACTTTACTCTCCTGCGTTTTATCATATACATATTTTCAAGTGGTTGAAATGAGTGAAATAGAGGGAACTGAATACAGTGACTGGCCAATCACGAATGGCAAGAAATCAAGGTACAAGAAGGGAGAGGAAATCTGAAGGAAGTGGTACGACACCATTCCTAGTAGGAACGAAAGCAAACAAGTGAGTTGTTGTGTGAGCTCACAGTCGTGTCGTTCCGGAGATTTCCATACAGAAAACTTAAGGGACTCCAGAAAAACAACGCTTAGCGATATTGAATTGCTAGAGTGTGCCTCCAAGAGAGGTGATAACACCGCGAGGCATTGACCCTCAATGCGCGGCGTAATTACAAGGCCAGCGAGCGATTGCTAATTGGCCAGCGACCATCGAAAGGAAAAAATGAGAAAAAACAAAGCAGTCTTCGGAAAATTGTATACTATCAAGTAGCGTTCATCGCGCTGAGTACAGCTGTATGAATTTTAATACAATTTCTGCACTCTCTGTCAAAATATTTTTTTTCAAAGGTGGGGTACAGCCTCTTGTCTTATTCAAGTAGACCCTTGATCATAAGCAATTATGCCACTATAGGGAACAATATGACATGTTCTTGGAAACGCCATTCGATTCGTTGATCACACACTTCGGTAAAGCGCAAATTCGAAGGGAAAAGAAAAGTGTTTCTGCTTGCAGAATCGGACGTATACCGATATTTAGAGCTAAATTATGGAAGGACCACCAACCGACTATCCAGTAAGCGACAGAATTCTTGCACAGTTGCATACATTGTTCAAGATGGTCTAGCCGTTTCGTTGAATTACCTCCATACCTAGATGAAATTCGCTTGCAAAATTCTAAAATGTCTCAAAATTGAAGGGCTCGTTTGCATCGAGAGTGGCCGTGAAACATAGATAAAAATGCATCAAAAAAGGTGAACGGTAAGCTGCTGTGCACATATACATGAGATCCAACGAGAATGGTGTCCTTCCTTGAGGTTACAGTTGTATTTTGCCCAGCTTAGAAGGTAAAGCTGGTGACCTACTTAATCAGTCCCGACCTACAACACATCATGGAAGTCCTCGTGGACAGGCCTATCCAGAGGAGTTTGAATTTTTTCGTTTCATTCATTTTTAAAGGAGTTATGGCAGTGCGACGGTTTGTGATGGATTAATCTTGCAATCGGCGTCATTTTTTCACATTCTGTGAGCGGTATTGTAACTTCGTATAATGTATGCCGTGCCTCATGTCCCTGGGGAAGGGGAGGGGTCGAGAGAAGAGAAAGTGGAGACAGAGAAGAAGAGGAAAAGAGAGACGGTTCAGAACAGGGAACGAGGGCAAGTGACCACGAGGAATCAGGCCAGAAGGGGGGAGATAAGCTAGGGAAGCCGAATGCTCACATCTCGCATCCCCCCCCCCCAAAAGTCCCCTCCGTGGCTCTGAGACTTGGGCCAAGTGCTTGTAAGGTGGTCACTCACTTCAATGTTCCCTCTCTTCCATCGACTATGGGCGCCTAGTTGTGAACCCACCAACAGAAGGCTAGGACCAGAGCCCTCTTTTCTATTGCTCTCACTCTATGTATTTCTTAACGCCCAGGCCAAAAGAATTGCCGCTGTCTACAAAACAAAGGAATCACTTACGCGGACGCCACGAGAATTGCGTGACGATGTGCTGCTAGAATTTGAGGCATTTCGGAAAAGTGCGCGTCTCGTAACAGCAGTGAGAGGGGACCGATCCGGCGTTCCCGGTCCCATAGCGAGAAGGTCAAGCGAATGTGAACGTTCGCAGTGGCCGTTTTCCATGGATACGGATCCGGTGGGATTTCCTGAAATCATAAGAGAACATCTAGCGAGGAAATTTCTATGAGCATAGCGAAAGCACGCATGCCAGCAGGGAAGGATGCGGAATAGCTGTGCGAAGCAGAAAGAAATTTCGAGAAGTACTTCCATAAAAGGGTTGAAAATGGAAAAAAACCTCTGCTAAAGTCCTAATGAAATAGGAGCTTGATTCTGCAATGAGAAGTGAGACAAAGGCGCCCAAAGGTTAAATGGAGCCGTGCCATGCTTAGGCTGCGAGACGACGAATAAATTGGCATGGAACTTTCCCATTATCAATTGAATCCAAAAAATTGAAAAATCAATACAAATTCAAATCCGATTTTGTTTTTATTGATTGTTGCCCGACGTTTTCGACTTCTATTCCGCACCTTCCCCGGTGTCAAGCACACGGGTCGAATCACATCACACAAGCACTGACCAACCGACTTCGCCTCCAACTGATACCATCGGGGACCGGGGGAATCCCAGTCGTGGTCCCGTAACGATATCATCGTCTTGAAAATGTGATTAAGGTAACGGAGTGGAGCTAAAACAACAACAGATCTATTAGAGGGTTTACCTCGCCGATGAGGGAATTCTGAGTGAGGAGATCTTTGTGCCATACGGACACTTTCAAGCGATATTGCTCCAATTCGGATTTAGTTATCCGAGGAAACTGAAATGGTACTTCTTCACTGCTTCCAAAAATTACACAAATAATAAAAGTCAAGGCGCTATCGCAACATACGGGGCATGAGGTGACAATGCATTGAAAACCGCGGTAAACATTTTCCCTGTAGTAAAAACGGGACCAAGCCTTAGGCGGAGAAGGAGAGACTCCAGGATGTATGAGCGAACTTCGTTCCCCAAGGTTCCTGCCCCTCTCCCATAAGGCTTAGTTCTAGAGTATGCCCCCATATTTTGCGGTAGCGCCAAAGATAAATCCATCTAGCTTTGATTCATAAACTGATTTTGAAGTAAAAAGATGTGAGGTTTTCTTACCTGGAGAATCTCATCGAAAAGCGGATTGATTTCCGATTTACGGGGTGTCGTCTTGTGTTTCAAGACTGGTCCTGGCTTTGAATCCTGTGACACCAAAATCACCTGAAATCGCAACCACTGTCGATTTCCTAAAACCTATCAGTAGAATAAAGTAAATAGAGTAAAAGTCGCGTCAAATAAATGAAAACGAATAAATGTAAACAAAACACAGGCAATCGTAAATTGCGACGGATGATTTTTTAGCTACGCGGCACGGTGTGAGCAATAGATGAGCCTGAGCCCACTATTTCCATGAATATTGTATTGTCTCACTTGGGTTATTGTTACCAGATTAGTCCCCCGTCAACCGCCGGGACCTTCCTTTCCTGCGCAAGCTTTCTATCCTCCGCTATGGTCCCTTCCTCCTGTGACACCAACACCTCCTGGAAGTGACGCGTATGCAACACAATGGTGTTTCATACAGTAGAAGGGACACAATCATGATATGACGGTAGATTTTTCGCTTCCCTTCCTCATCTCCCTTCCTCTCTCCACTGCCCTCCAGCTGCCACTGCAGCACCATGTGGAATGAACGGAAGTGTGCTAAGCAGGTGTTTATATAGCCCTAAGAGTGTTATCACAACTATCCTGCTACAAAACATTGATATCTCAAATCCTGTAAGCTACCCGATTTGTTAGCGGTTTTCTATCCTCCGCTATGGTCCCTTCCTCCTGTGACACCAACACCTCCTGGAAGTGACGCGTATGCAACACAATGGTGTTTCATACAGTAGAAGGGACACAATCATGATATGACGGTAGATTTTTCGCTTCCCTTCCTCATCCTCCCTTCCTCTCTCCACTGCCCTCCAGCTGCCACTGCAGCACCATGTGGAATGAACGGAAGTGTGCTAAGCAGGTGTTTATATAGCCCTAAGAGTGTTATCACAACTATCCTGCTACAAAACATTGATATCTCAAATCCTGTAAGCTACCCGATTTGTTAGCGGTTTGTTTATCCCATGAGCTTCCTTCTCACTCACTTCATTTTGCGGACGGACACACATACATACATACACACACACACACACACATACAGATACACAAACCGACACACAAAGTTAGCGCTTTATAAAATAGAAGGATAGGAATATCATTTAAACTTGCAATCGGTTACATTCAAAATATGAATTAGGTATTTGGAGGAGGAAAGAAAGAAAACAGTCGTGCTACCTCGTGCTTCGTCATTAGCGTGAAAGAGTTGAGACAACCAACGCCTACCTTAAAGGACGAATTCACGATGAAAAAGCAACCCATTTCAAATTAACCTAGGGATGATGATACACGAAAGAAGGAAGAACCATGAGAAACGGCCCAGAACCCGAGAAATGGGACCCCTTCCTTGCCCGTTGATTTGAGCATTGATGCGACTCATCGCTGTGCCTCTTCAACACTACGCTCTCTCTGCTATCTAATCACTCGCCACGTATAGACCTGCGGCGAGTGATTAGATAGTCGGTGGGCGTACCCCGCCAACCGCGCCAAGAGTGAGCCATGCTAGATCGCCGAGGTCAAATCTTTCGCTGTCTTGTTTTTTTTTTTTTATAAGATTTGCCTCCTTACCGCGTCACCGCCACCCTCAGGGAATGCCATCGGCTCCTTCCAACCAGGTGAATTACTCATTTCTTCGACCTTCGTGTCTAATCCGTGGATACCTCTTTAAAGGGCAAGCAAATTCCAGATCGAATTTGCGGCGAAGAAACGCCTTCAAACAAGGGCTTCTCCCTTTGAAGTGAGTCGGACGAGTTGTCTGAATTGGCTTGCATTTCTTGCTGATCCGTACCAGCATGAAATACGGCTGCAATCGCATTTGCCCCAATACAAACAGAGACATATGCATCAGTACGAACAAAAAGATACAATAATTAAATGAGTTAAACAAGTAAAACCAATCAAAAAGACGCAGCATTAATTTCGAAACGCGGGATAGTTACAAGCAATCGCGCAAGGACCCGCATCAAGCACGCGCTCTCCACGCTGCAAGTGGACGTCGCTCGCAAATTGATAAGCCATGCCAACTTCGAGAGGGTTTGACTCCCTTCTAGCGACTAGTTCAGTGACAATTCTTATATAATTAACTAAGGCTAATGCATTTTTCCATTCCATTAAAATGGAGTGAGGGCGGAAGTGTGTAGTGGCAAGTGGCACGCTTACCACGCGAGCGGTCCGGGGATCAAATCCTGGGTCGTGAGTCGCCCGGGCCAACCAAGCCTTCCATCCCTCCGGGGTCGGTTAATGGTACCAGACTTGTCTGGAGAGATAAAAACACTGACTTGTACATCGGCTGGCCCCGCAAGTCATTGTATAGGCCACATCGCATTCAAACGCCACTACGAATGTACAAATGGAAGTAGAATGCGTGCCGCATCCCAAAAAGGGATTGATCAACGGCAAATGCTTTATCCTTTATCCTTTGTCTCCCCCTTCTTCCCCCATCCTTGAATGAGATACCCTTTTCACGCTCTTTGCGTAGGTTTCGCCGAAATCGTCAAACAAAACCGTCAGAGGTGGCCTCCCTTTTCCACGGATTCTTCATGTTCCCAATATAAGCACTCATCTGCTTCCTTTGCCCTCGCGCAACACCCAAATACGACCACGTCTTCCGAAATTGCAAAATACGACCGCCCAGTCCTGTCGGACCGACGGAGGGTTGACCCAGTCTTGTAATGCAGTCCGCACGCTGCGGCTTGAACTTGCGCACTATAGTCTCGATTATACTATACCCAGTAGTGCTTTCGAGCAACACCCCAGCAAAAAGTTGTGTCGAAGAATCTATTCAGTGGTGAGGATCGACTAGCCCACAAGTATCACAGATGTGCCGTTGTCGCAGCGACTCGAAAGTGCGTGACAACAGCGCAGGGTCTTACAAAGTCAGCTTTTGGCGACTAATCTTAGCATTCGGACGAGTGACATAGGGCACATCCCATGACACGCAACGTGGATGCGACATGGTGGCTAATTCAAATACGCGCTGGTTAGTTGAGCCGTGGAACAGTTCGTATAACTCGTCTGACCCCGCCTTCTTTTTTCAAGGAGGACGGGGTCAGACGAGTTATACGAACTTGCCTGTTGTTTTTTTTTCTGTTTTGGGCCTCACCGACGGTTTCTTTGCTTTCGTTTTTGTTTTAGTCAATTCGGCTTTCACAACTTTATTATCAACCGCTGTGACCCTACAAATCCGGTCTGGGAGTGTTGCTTGGAGTACAGGAAACTGCGAGTTCACACTAGTTGATCGTAAATAATAAGAGTAAAATGAGAAAAAAAAACGTAAAAACACTTTTAAACTGACCTTCACATAAGGATTCGGTTTATGACTGCCAAAATGAGGTAGTGATCGGCACTGAATGACATGCACTTTGATACAGGCGGACAAGATATCGTAACAGAGAATAAGTTGAACTTCGCCGAGAAACGTTGTCACCACGCCGCACGTCGCCTGTGACTGAAATAACTCTATCGTGCGATCGAAACTCTTCGAGAAACGGAAACCAACTAAAAATCATTCGTGCGTTGTGGTGTAGCTGAAAAAAGACGGTCAATACTGTGGTCAACCACAAGTTTTTCTCTAGGTGAACCTGTCCTGACTTTCTTATGATTAGCAGGAGGCTTACCCTGCAGCGCAACGCTAAATATCGCTTATAGCATTGGGCCATCCCTTTTGGATCAGCCACGTATTAATTTCCCAATGAAAATAGCCGTGCTGCTTGAATGCGTGTCTAGGAGCTCGAGGGTAGCGATTGCTGTATAATAAGCAGGTGCTTTTGCTTTCAGAAAATCGGACAAGAAGTGTGAAGAGGACCCTAGTGGGAAAAGCAAAAGCACCATAGAAATACTGAAATTTTCCATGTGAGGTCGACCGTTTCACGACGGACAGATAGAAGCTTCGTAGAGAAGGAAAACGCGAGAGAGCATGTCGTACGTAAGAGAGCGCAGACGCCACCTATGCTGCGACTGATAAGAATGGCAGCAGTTGCAGCGATCACGCGAAAGCATTTGCTCCCTTGTTGCGTATTTTCAACGTGGTACCACTATGTATCCTTGCGATTTGGAGACCGCTACCTCTCTCGAGGAGAGGAGTTCTCTGAGGATTTACATAGTCGCGATCCTTGCCTTAAAGGCAGATGTTACAATGAAAAGTAGCTTGTTGGAAATAAGGGTAGAGGTGGTCAGTGGAGCAGGGATGAAGAAGAAACCATTTGAAACGGCCCGAAACCGAGAAATGGGACCCCTTCCTTGCCCGTTGATTTGCGCATTGATGCGACTCTCATCGCTGTGCCCTCTTCAACACTACGCTCTCTCTGCTATCTAATCACTCGCCACGTATAGACCTGCGGCGAGTGATTAGATAGTCGGTGGGCGTTCCCGCCAACTGCGCCAAAGGAAGGCCATGCTAGATCGCCGGGGCATATCCTTCGATGCGAATTGTGTGTTGGTCCGCACCCTTAGGGGGTCCGCCTGTCTCCACTAGGTAAGTTCTCCTTCTTCGACCTTCGTCTTATCGTGGAATTCTTCTTTGAATAATAAAACAGTCCGAAAATTTGGCGCAATTTTTCAAGTGAGCTGGCAGGCTCGTCTCGATACCAGGGACCAGCCACATTTTCGTCTGACCATGAGTCTACAATGACTTAAAGGAATCTTCCGCGGAAAAAGCTCCGCCTCCATTACCAGAAAAACGATACCCCTTAGGCCCCTAGCCTCATGAGCATAGCAAAAAGAACGGAACATAAGCGTTAGTTTCGATAATACTAATCCTACACACAAGACAAAATGATCACTCTTTCCGTGGAAGATTCCTTTAAGGTATCGTTTTCTGTGGTAATGAGGGCGGAGCTTTTTCCGTGGAAGATTCCTTTAACAAAGCATTCGATGTTACAATTATTTTTCAATCCTTCTAGACATCCAATTAAAACAAATGAATGGCTTCAAAAAGACAAGAGTTTCGTACTTGACTATTTAGCATAGTGATCAAGAACCTTGCTTGTCGCGGCGCCTCCGCTGCTTAATCTAAATGTTGCTCTACATATTTTGGTGTAAGACCGCTGAAGAGAGTAGTGCATTTCACAACTCATTTTTTATTCTGTTAGTATAGAGTTTCCTATACTTTGGAGCCAGCAAAGTAAACTCGAATTAGTTCAAGTAAACTAACCGCTACACTAGACTTTGTGCAAAACTCTGTGGAGACCTCGGTAGCCATGGAAGCGACTGAAAGCGAATCACGACTGCTGGCCGGAGTGACCAAGGCTGCCTTCTAGAAATTGTCCAAGTCAAACGTTAAAACGGTTTTTGAGTTCATAAATTTAGAAATGAAGCCCGAAAGCCGTCTGCTTTTTATAGTCAAAAAGCTCACTGTATAAACGTTGATCCTGGCTCACAGAGCGAGACGGTAGTGAGATCCCTGATGATCGACGTGAGTCACAGCTCATGACATCGAGACGGTCACCCTGCAAGCAATACAACAGTTCGGCATAGCTTACGCTCTACAAAGTGGGTCATGGTGGATACTTAGCAGGAAGGCAGTAAAGGTAAAACTTGGTGCGAGATCTCGGCACGGACTTGGGAGAATGGTGGTGGAAAGGCGACAATGAGAAGAAGGAGGGGGGGGGGGGGGGGGGGGGGGGGGGTATAGTCTGTTAAGCTCTTGGATTGAGGGCTTGATTACCAGCGATGCGGCTGCACTGAGGCAGTGAGAGATTGAGCGTGGAGAGAAAAGAATGAAGGGAGAGGAGCGCAACAGATGAGAGGGGCCAAACAACAAAACATTGCATCTGCTGCAGCTTACTTTGTGTAGCCCTGATGCTCTTGTCGAAGATATTTCCATGCATGCGAGTGCCACCTCTTTGGCTGTCCTCGAAGGGTCTATCTTACGAACAAAAAAATCGTTCACACGATTTCTGCCTGGGTTGTGCCTTTAAGTGTCAGTTATAATATCCATTTGACGCGAGCTAAACATCCGATTTTCGAGAGGAGCGGCTTTTGGATCTGTGGCCAGGTCTAATAAAACACTGAGAGAGAGGAGATATACGAGAAGTCAGTTCGGTCTAGCCTGGGTAAGATTTGATTAGAGAGGGTGCAGATAATAACTGCGTTTCAACCACTACACCATTTCGACGAAAATCTCTTCGGACAGAACATGATGTTTAACCACCCATTCCGGACTGCGATCTGCACCAAAAAGGACCGTGTTACTGGTTTATTTACCATTTTTCTCAGTAACAAAGAGTCGGTAGGCTTTTTGAGCACAGATATTACCATATATTTGGATACTGATAAAATTGCTACTAGGTTATTGAAAAAACAAATGACAAAGACCCCTGGAGATGGGACATAATGGCGGTCCGAAATGGATTAACAATTGACTATTGATTGGACAAATATCAGGGAAATGATTAAATTCTTGAAAAAAAATAAAGAATTTCTCCAGAATGATCATACTTCTGTTACCTAAGAGCTCCACCTCATATTGGCTACACTACTTGTATTTGTGCAGAGATAGGGACTGAATAGTTAGCTGGATAAAGAATTAGCCAGCAATATGTAGAATTGCGATTTGGCGTTTCGACCAACTCCGTACTTCAGTACACTGACTTGTAAGACCTAACACTTACCCTGGAACTGCTCACTGAAGTGGTGGTGCCCTGTGAACGGAATCGCGCTCGTCGAAGCGCGTAGTCGTCTATCGTCGGCCTTGTGCCACCGGATGGTGGCGGTGGTGGAGCCTCGTAATCTGAAGCTACTACCGCCTTCATGGGAGCCGTTCTAGCCGCACTTGGAGCCGGCTTACCACCGTTACAACGCTGCCACATGTTCGTCTCGGACACAGACTGAAAAAAGTGCGAATCAAAAGACAAAAAATCAACTAGTACAGCCGTCAGCCACAGATAAGAGATAAAGCACACAAAGTAGACACCATGTTTGAAATATGCCTGTGTTCCGTTTGCATTCAGAAGCCTGAAGACACTTGAACCC
>MU882654.1:0-21573 GCA_036418205.1 Ostertagia ostertagi
AACCCTGCCATAGGAATCTCAGCCTCTTCAATTGCCCTGTAGGTGGTAGTAAATAAATTTTCTCCCGGTTATTAAACTGCGAGCGCGGGTCGCTAAGCCTTTCCGTGCAAATCCTGCCACTCCAGTTAAGACGACGATTACATTGGGTCATTGAGGTGTGATGTCACGGGCGGATTCGGGTCGGCTTAGAGGGGTTCATTTGGTCGGCGCCGTCGCCGTCACACGTTCTTCCCCACATATCATAAAGCCCATAAACGTGTCGTTATCCTCTCGGGTGACGACGGCGAACTACTTGATCGGATCGGATGGAGCGGTGCATTGGTCCAGTACGGACAGTGTGGATCTGGTTCCTTGCACGGGCGGCCGCTTAAACACCTTCACAAATCACGGCTATAAATTAGTTGCGATTCACCATTGCGATAATCGCCATCGGCTGTCGTCGAACCTTATGGTGCTTTTCGAGTGTGAATGGCTAGTTCTGGGGAATGTGTTTCCAGCTGCATCTACTTGGGCGCTAAACTATACTGGAATCATCCTGTCAGTGAAAAGGATGTAATTTTCCAATGGTTATCTGTTTGAGGGAAACTTCGTCCAGGTGTGCCAAGATCAATGGTGTCTATCTGAGGTCGAGATATGACTTATGAAGAAGAAGTCAAATCATCCAGAAGTATCATCTTATAGGGGCGGAATTGGTGTAGTGGCAAGTGGCGCTACTTACCACGCGAGCGGTCGGGGATCAAATCCTGGGTCGTGAGTCGCCCGGGCCAACCAAGCCTTCCATCCTCCGGGGTCGGTCAATTGGTACCAGACTTGTCTGGGAGGATAAAAACACTGACTTGACATCGGCTGGCCCCCGCAAGTCATTGTATAGGCCACATCGCATTCAATCAGAAAGCCCTTTACAATCACAAAACAGAAGTAAAATGTGTGCTGCATCCCAAAAAAGGTCTATCAACGGCTAGCAACTTTATTCTTTTTATCATCTTCTGAGGTCGAAGTTCGTGTTGTGCCCGGTTTTGCCATACTCCTCCCCAGTCCTCCTGAAGCCTCATATTCCCCCAATGGTCGATTGATTCGATAGTGCCGTTGAACCTGCTCCGGTGGACACACTGCAACCCCACTACCCCTCTAAAAATGATATCAAGCGTGAGGGACGAGCGAAGGAGCGGGAAGGAATAGCGAGAAGCGCAATATAGGTATGTAATCAGCTTCTAAACAGCAACCTAATCAATTTTACGGATATTCGCCCACACTGGTATATTTCTTCTACTGTCGAAATCCCATACACGCCTCTTCCATATGAAAATCACAAGTATGGACTCCACTCGTTGGAAGATACGCGGGAACAATCAAACCCATCCTCGTATCGGCTCGCTCCTCGAGAAAACTTTTTCTCAAGGGGAGCAAGAATTCACGAAATCAAATATTGAGTGTGGGACCATCACTAAAGAAGTGTCAAAAGGTGAGCCTCCGACATAAGCTTTGGTACTCTCGTGCAGATGCTTTGGGTGGGGCTAGGCGAGTCAATGAGACCGCAAATTGTAAAGGTTGCTAGGCAATATGAGTTGTTTGATGTTCCATACTCAAACGAAGAAGAAAGTACACTTCTCCAGCTCGCCACTCTTTTTGTAACTTCCACATCAGTTGTTCTTGTTTGTATTTGTTGTATGTGCCATACGAGGTTGATAGATGGAACGTTTGTTAAATCGGCCTAACGTTTAGACAAATCGTCGTCCTCAGAGACCTGAATGTGGTTCACGGTTTGAGATTTACACTTCTATTCCACCAAGCACCCTATCCGCTCTAGGGGTTCCGACGTTCCATCACAAGCTCCACTGAACATAACCAAGTATGATATATAACTATCCAGGGCTCCAGCCGTGTTGCGGCGCGTATTTCCAGGACCCACGCGCTGGTGTTCGTCAGTTAGAAATAATGCATACTGCGCTGTCTCCCGATATTACATTAACACTTGGGAGCAGGGTCAACCCTATCGTTGTTACTTTTTGAAAATTTTTTACGACCCCCCTCCCCAAGGTGGATTTGATACGACCCCCTTTTCGACACCTCGACCACCATCATCGTCTCTATAGTACTTAATTCTGATACCACTCAACCCACCAAACTCCGCCCACTTTTTCCTCCAAAAATGCCGTCGAGCGGGGGGTATATAGCTACTCTGAAACAGTAAAAATTCCCTATATCTCCGCCATTTTACTCCTACTTTTACCGGCTTTTACCTATATTTACATATACGCTGAAACGGCAAATTTTTCCCTGCGCCCCTCAACTCACCCAGCCTACCTACCCATAAAAACTTCAGTTTCACCTCAAACTCACATGTGATTTCAAGCGACTGAAACGGGTACGACCCCCCCTCCTACAAACTCAACCAGGTACGACCCCCCCGTTGTTACTAGTAACAACGTAGGGTTGACCCTGCTTGGGAGCGCACGTAGGCTTTATTCTACAACTCGCAGTCCGGCATAAACGGTGAAAGGTCACTTATCGCCGAAGGGCTTCGAGAACGACGATTTGTCGAAACGTCGGGCCGATTCGATAAACGTTTCCACCTATCAACCTCGTATGGCACATACAACGAATACAAACAAAAAGTACACTTCGTTTGCCGTGCAATTCCTCTTCTGAAGCAGCTGAGATTTTCTCTTAGTCTGTTTGATAGCAATGAATCCCAAAGGATGCGATATAGTATGCTATACGAAGTTATTACGTTAATTATCTACATCTCAAGATCAGTCACGGTATAAATGTAGCCGAACCGCACCCCCCCTCCCACTTCACATGAAATGACAACGATGCAGGGTAGCGCGGTTTGATCAGAACCCTCATGACACACAAACATAAATAACCAAAGATTACAAAACAAACAAAAATAATTCAGTGTCCTGTAAACATCAGTGAGGTTGAATGAATAGTATGGAAATAAAACGAGTCAGCGCCATGTGTTATGAAGAAGGATCGTTATTCTGTTCATGAAAAGGGCAGATATGGCGGCAACAACAGCATAAAAATAGCACGTCAGCCTGAAGTCTGCTTTCTGAAAAGAGGTGTTGTAGTGACAGTGGCTACGTTTACCACGGGGGTGCTTCAAGGGTCATACCCCAGACCGGATCTCGCGAAGGAATCAGCCACCCTTATGCAATCGGTTAACTCAAGAAAGACTGTCGCACATCGTTTTGCATCATTAGTAACCTGACTTGTATATTCGGCTACCTTTTTAAAGCTCTAACAGCAAAGTTCATTCGACCATTCTGAATGGGGCATGCAAATGCGTGGCGCATCCTGAAAAGGTAACAATCGAGACTGGATCGTTTCAATCGAATCTAAGTTACTAGTGGAATCTATAATATTTAAATAAGATATCAATAATTCTATAACTGTATTAGTTTTCCAAAATTCACTTTTAATTATACAAGAACGACATAATTTCGAAATATAATGAAACTGGCATAATATATAATATATCGGGAACTGATTATTTTTCAGAATATTTTGTCACTGTGCAACCTGACAACAGCAATTATACCATCGAAAATGACTTCGTATAGCGATTCTTGTGGAACTTTCATAAACAAAATAAATAAATTAATAAGCTTACTGACCATAAGGTTCGCGTAAATCTAATAGGATTTATCACTGCGAACTGGCGAAATCCTCCTTCCAAGTGGGAATTAGCCTTTTCACTGAGGTACAACAAGCTTAATCCCGACGTTTCAGCACGACAAACACTTGCCAACCACAATGCCGAAATGCTGTGTTGAACGTCTATCAGAACAAACTCGGCCGAACTCTACTATTGGGAACGAAAATTTTTGTTTTATTTTTCTACATTTTTGTATATTATACGAAGGCTTATTCATGGGAGCAGGTAAACTCTAGATGAGAAAAACGAAGAACGCGTTTCTCGGTGATGGAAGATCTTTTTGAACTTTTCTTTCTTTTTTCTTTATATTTAATCTTTTTCTACGTGGGCTTAGAAAAACAGCAGACATAAAAATAATATAAAAGTAGTGAGTACTACTCTCAGTTGCTGCATGACGATACTAAGAAATAGTAGGTAGAACGTAGGCCAAAAGAACTAGACACTCTAAAACACATCTGATTAATATGCAGTAATATCCATGAGCGCTAAAGGGGGGGGGGTGTGTGTGAAATTGAGGTAAAATGTGCCCAGGTGGGGTAATCGGAGCCAAAACGCGGATAATAGAGCGTTGCAATTCGAAACCGACTTGGTAACAATTTGTCCGTAGGCCCTGCATTTTCGCAAAGCATTCGCAAAGCGAACTACGCCCTCAAAAACAGCAGCTAACAAACTCTGAACCATTTCTTGATTCGCGAAAAATTCCTTCGAATCAAAGTCTACAGTCAAGGTATAATTCCATATCCATGAGTATTCCTTACTTAAAAAATTTGCAAATTCAATTTTGAACCAACCAAACCATCGAACTGTAGGAGGAGTCTCTATAAAACGAGAGTAAGAATGGGGATAGTGCATAGTTGGAAGACAGGACCTTCTCTGGTGCTAGACCGACGACGCAGTTTGGCAGCGGATAAGATTTGACCTCAGCGATTAGTAAGCTCACTCTTGCCACGTTGGCGGTGCGTACGCCACCAAATCTTCGACGCGGCGAGTGATTAGATAGCAGAGAGAGAGCGTAGTGTTGAAGAGGGCACAGCGATGAGAGTCGCATCAATGCGCAAATCAACGGGCAAGGAAGGGGTCCCATTTCTCGGGTTTCGGGCCGTTTCAATGGTTTCTTCTTCATCCTTGCTCCACTGACCACCTCCACCCTTTTCCAATTGGCCTAATTTTACCGTAAATTCGTACTTACAGCGGACGTTGTGGGAGTGTCACCTGGTTTTCGAGGACAAATATCGACAAAGAAGAATAATAGAGCTCGAGAACATTCGCCTGAATTACAACAAATTCTTTATTCTCATTATGTTTCAGGCATTCAGCACCTTTGGGAATAATAATGATGCAATAGCTATTTTAGCTTTACCATGCGATTTCAGCTTGAGTTATTCGAGTGACAAATTCATGATTGAATTGGAGGACTTATAAATTATACGAAACTTCACCCTATATGAAATGGCATTTTAGGAAAAAAATCCGCTTCAACACATGGATTTTATGCTATCAATCGATTACTGATGACCTGGCCCAAACTGGAGTAATGCTCTATGAATTATTCAGTTACCACACTGCGGATGCTCCACTATTAGGCCGGTGTCAGACTGCGATCCGAGCGATTCGATAGCGTCCGCGGTCGCGTCGCGGCCAGGCGCATCTCGAGGAGATTGGTTACCGTACGCGACCGCGACGCTAGCGATTTCGCTTTGTGTGCAAAAGTTCGCTGACGTCGGCTTAATGGGAAGAAGTTTTTATGCCGTTCAAAGGAAGATAATTATCGAAGCGAAATCAATCAGTTCAGATCGATGCGTTAGTGTTATTCCTGAGGGAAGAGCTGAAAGAAATGTCATTTCTCCCAAAGCTCCATTGTCCATTTGCAGTCTGCGAAAATGGCTGCGAGGTGATCTTTCAGGTTATTCAATCGATGATTAGAGTAACTTATATCGAATTTCGACAAAAAACAATGGGTCCCGGGGGGGGTGGAGTGTTTTGGGTTGGGTGGGGGGGCGTGTGGGGGAGGGGGGTGTGTGTTGGTGGGGTGTGTTGGGGAAATAAATAACGGCTCAACCTCGCCTGATAAACATTCGACTCTGTCGGACCAGACTGACGTGATCTGCTGGGGCGACTGCTGCTGCAATTACTTTACATTGCGTTGCCGCAATCTGAAACGATTCAATGAGGAATTTTCGAAATTCCAAATAAAATCGATTTTTTCCTCGATTTCAACTAATTCAACTGATGAAATAGCTTCCGCTAATTGGCTGTGCTGAGCTTTCGCCCTTTCCTAGCGCAGCACAGTCGTTTTGGGCAGGGCTATCTGAACCTTTCCCACATCGGAAAAACGGTTTTCTCGTATTCAGGAAAAGAAAGTGTTTCGGCCGCCGTAGCAGGGTCGTCAGATTTCTGAAAGCGATTGTGTTTCACATTAGGTGCTATGGATGGCTGATCAAACAAATCGCGCCGCATGGACGAGAGTGGTCGGCGCGACAAGCCTCGCCCTGAAATTGAGGCGTTCGGACAATGGACGAGGGGATAAAAGAGACTAAACCGAGGGTGGCTGGCCTTCCATGGACCTAAATTCTATGCAGGATGTAAGTAATTAGCGTCATGATGAGGGTATGAGGCGAACACTTGGGGTTGTGCGCTCTTGAGGCTTCAGCAAACGTTTTAGTGCCTCTTCCCCTGGGTAGTCAAGCCGAATAGATCTCATCGGTGGTCATTAGGTCCCACTACGGATCTTCCGGGAGCAGGCGGCACCTCTAAAGTGTTGACTAGTGGCAAAGCTTGGTTGCAAGCAGGGTCAACCGTCACGTTCGAACATTTTCGGGATTTTTGCGACCCCCCCTCTGGAGGGGGTCCAGTTGCGACCCCCACCAATACACATTTGCGACCCCCCAATACAACCAGCCATCCCACCGCGACCTCTCCCTCTTCTATAGTATTTGATTCTGAGACCAGACACAGCTCCAACGTTACTAAAGCTCGAAACTTCACCTACGTTTCCCCTAAAAATGAGCCGTTCGACGGGGTGGGGTGGTGAGTTATATACAATCCAGTTGAAACTGAGTTCGAACGGACAGTTGATCCTGCATACACGTCCTCGGTCTGCTATACAGTAGCTGTAGCTCATTCGGTCGTTTTCTTTTCCTATCCTTTCCACTTTCTCAGTCAGGCAGCTGCTCACGTCTATGGCCTTCGTAATAACTTCGTACTGAGTTTATTCATAAATTGCTAATGAATGGACTGAGAAGAAAACCCGTGGTTACCCGGCCTTATTAACCCAGCACCTAAAACCTAGAATTTAGTGCAATTCCAAGTGGGGTGTGTTCGTGTCGGAATGCGAAGCTGAATCGGCCAGAGGCGAGTGCTCAGCAAGATGTTATGGATTGCTGGCTGAAACCATGGCTACTCCTCATGGACAGGTAACTTTTGAAGCTTTTGGATTCGAGCCAATTACTCTCTCAAGAGCAGGGCCAATTCAGGCTTTCGAATCATGCACCTGTACGGAGAGGGAAGATCAACTATGCATTCATCTGAGAAATAATATTCTTGACGCTTGCAGTAAGGTAAGAAACCCCACTACGTTCCTGCAAAAAAAGAAGCGCGTGGTCAACTCGTCCATTTTTGGGCGGGCTTTACCACAGTCTACTTTTTTTGCAGATTATAAAGACATCTACGCCGTCCTTTTTCAGCCAACACCTCCTCCACCAGCTCCAGGAGACAACTCGGTCACATTGTCGCCAATCGACTCCATCGGCGACGGCCAAACATCTTCAGCACAGATTTTCTTCCCATCTCTGCTTCTCTGCGCTCTGCTTACTATTCGACTTTACTTCAGCATGTTCTGAATCCACCACTAATCTCGTACAAATCGATTTTATCTCAGAAATATGGCTACAAACCTTTTGTAGACGCCATATGCACAGTCCCCGGTCATAAACTGCCTAGTCCACAACGCCTTTCTTTATCATATCAATGCTTTCCAATTATCGATTGATATATGTGATTATGTGATTCGACCTCTTCCCATATATGTACAGATTATCAATAATTTATTGCTCAATACATATCATTTGAATGAAAATTGAATAAATCGAATTTTCTCTCGGATAGCAGTTTTTCGTTCCATGATGCTGTGGTTCCTACCAAACAATTCACTATCTCCAAGAATGAGGAAATGAGAAAAAAAGATTAGAAACTACTTAGAAGGCAAAAGGGCTACGCGACGCGGTCGAGTGTCGCGGCTGTCCTTTGCATAATCCTTAGCAATAAGATCGATGATAAAAGGATGAACAGTTGTAGACAAAAAAGGAATAAAAATAAAGAAAGCTTATTTTCCGAGATAGCGCCGTGCTTTCTACATTTATTGAGAAGCGCATGGCATTTTCACTGTGATTTGGCCCACATAATGGCTCGAGGGGCAGCCACAGTGCAGATAAGTCCTATAATCTGGAACTAATTTTCTGCCAATCAATCTTCTTGGAGGCGTAAAAAACTTAATTGGCTTGGCCAGGTTGCCATAGCGAAGATTTGATTGCTCATAAAGTGTAAGGCGCTAGGCACGGTGTCATTTCCTCCATTGCAGCCATACTGTCGCTTAATTCATTGGGCTGTTAGATGGTCAGCAGAATTCCACCACTCGTCATCTCTTTTTTACGCCGTATTTCGAAAAATTATATTTGCGAGGTTTTCAAACAGGGCTTCAATTCGTTAAATTGAAAATAAAATAAAAAATAATAAAAATTAGTCATCACTCGAGTAAGCTATTTCTCGAAACTCTGAAAATTGATCTTGCAACATCTCTCGAAAAGAGCTAACTTATTGGAGGGAGGGGAGGGGCGCGAGGCCTCCTGTTCGTATGCACCTCTGAGGAATGGTCACAAGGACAGTTACATTTCACTGCACCCTTGCGGCTTCGAAATACAGTGGCACCGCAGAATAAGCCTCAGAGATGCAGGAAAGTAGAGCGCCGCGCCGCCGCGTATTCCTCCCCCACCCCGCCACCCAACTTGCGAAAAAGTTGCAGCTCATGCGATCTGACGTGCCAAATATGCGGAGTGCCCTATGAGAATGAATTCGCCATGGATGTGTGAATGTGTGGTATTGATTTCTTACAAAGCAAATCGACATTTTGGAGGCCTATAGCGAGCGTATTTCAGCGATAAGCGAGCGATAAGCGCCAAGAAGTGTTGTGAGTTGACGTGGAGGGGTTAGCGCCCTCCACGTCATCCCATAACACTTCTTGGTTCTTGTCCTTGTCGTTTACGTAATGTAGGGTTAAAATTTGGCCACGTTCACCACTTGTCTACATAGTGCTACTCGGATTCTTATCCTTCCAATTTGATAATCCAGAATATCAGCTGTCGAGGAACGCAGCCGATCCGGTCACAATGAGTGGCCAAGACGCAATTTAAATCTCTTGCTCCCACTACCTAACCATGGTCATTTTTTTGTCCTAATTAACTGTCGCACCAGTCAGCCTTACGTCGTCTTCAAATCTCGCTCAGACAGACAAAGTATATCGCAGCTGCATTGCTTGAAGAAGCTGATTGTCTACAAAAATGCAACTGACCCTGCTGAAATGCTTCGAAACACGATTTACCCTAACACTTCCATGATTTGTAGTTGGAGTTGAAGGCGTGGCGAATCCCATTGAAATTATTCTGTGCCAATAATTTCCATTCTCAAGAGTTGATGAATCGAAAGGAGGCATGTGATGCAATGACTCGTGTCGCGCACAATGGACCCGACTGTTGGTTGGAGAAAAAACTCCGAAGTTCGTGAACCATTTCGTCTTCGCTTTCCCACATTACATTGTGCATGAAGTAGACCAAACCTCTATTCTATCATCTTCTTTGAGAGGAGAAGGTGTAGAGGCGAGTGGCGCACTTCCTACACGCTTGGAGTGCGCAGATCGAACCTTGACTAGGGAAACCAAGCCTTCTATTCCTCCGGGATCCATGAACAGGTGCCACACCTGTCTGGAAGTAATAAAACACTGGCTTATGCGTCCGAGTGGCTCACTCAAGTATTGCATGGCTCGCACCGCATTCAAGTGCCACTATGATTCTGAATGAATGTAGAATGCGTGGCGCATTCTGAAAGGAGGATTGATCAATACCGAAGACTTTATGCTTCATTATTTATTTTTATAGCCGCAGCGCAGATCACTAAACATGACCAACTGGAGCCATTTATCGATTGTTCATCGTTTTCTGCAAATCGAAGTAGCCCTTTGCCTTTTAATTTGTCTTCGTTTTTCTTCTTTTCCTTTCGTCAACTTTCTTCTTCGAATCAGAGCCTATCTTATCAATATCAGCTCAGGTCTTCCATATTCAATATGATCAATGAATTCTGAATGTAAAGTGGCAGTTTAAGTCGAAATTCTTTTCCAAAATGCTGAAAAATATTTGATTGTTTTCGAAAATTTTCCTGACATATTCTGATGGTTG
Organism: Ostertagia ostertagi; assembly: GCA_036418205.1. NCBI lineage: Eukaryota > Metazoa > Nematoda > Chromadorea > Rhabditida > Trichostrongylidae > Ostertagia > Ostertagia ostertagi. The sequence goes on from MU882654.1 coordinate 10,108, forward strand.
GCACTTTTGCAGGCCTTAATTTAATCCATTTGGTATCCTACTGGTAGTAACTTCCACACTGATGGAGTCACATGGACATGGCGCTTATAGCACTATCCCTTTTCATCACCGGTGGCCGTGCTGAAAAGTCAAGCAAAGAAATGATGGGAAAGCGAAAAAAAACGTGAGGGTCAGATTCGTTCTTCGGGGTTGGTCGGATCATCGCACGTAGGATTCGTAAGCAATTTTTTTTCACATCCATCAAATCGGTGGAGATGTTCAACATTAGTCATCTTTGCAACATGATAAATTGGCTCTGTCCAGTTGACGGCAATCTGTTGAGACTCCTTCTCACCACAAAATGTCACGTCTCGCACACTGGAGTATTGGGATGTCGATGTGTGGATTTTTTAGCTAAAAGAAATCTCACCACCCAAATACAGTTTCAATAGCGCGCACGCCATGTTGTGAAAGAGCTTGCCATACCAATCCCCATGGTAAGTACCTTCGCTCGGTCTGACAATCAGTAGCTCTAATAGGTACTCAAATGAAGTAGCTGAAATAGCGCCTCCAGAAAACTTAGCGTGAGTGGCTGCCGTGTTTCAAATGAATTTGGAAAGTTTTCTTTCCTGAAAAGAATCTTCATACCCTCATTCATCTACGCCAGCCCTTGGCAGGGGAAAATCTCCATCCACTCAAATTTTATTGAAGAAAAATCTCCTGACTCTCCTGCTATTGCGCAATCCGCGCGGTCGCGAATGGGTACCAAAAAAATTAGTAAGTAATCAGGTATCGGGTGCACTGCAGGGTAAGCGAGAGGTGCAAGTTCGATCCTAGCTTGGAGAGTTTAGCCCATAACCCAGCATATTTGTGATAACAATGCGAAAGCTTTTTTTCAGATGATCCCATTCAGATGAGCGTCGACATTTCAGATGGTTAAAAGCTTACTCGAGCTGGTGTTCGATAATCTCTCGAACTACCCTGAGTAAAGAGGAATGCCAGGTGAGCTCCCATTATACCATTCAGTTCACCGCAAAATTCTATGGTTTGATCCTTTCGATTATATGTAGCCACAGGAATGGTTATGTACACTTCCATGGAACTATATTGGTTTGAGCCTCAATGGAGCTTGTTCAAACAACACGGGAGAGCAGCAGATGGTCCTCTACAAGGTTCAACAATTGACACACCTGCACGACTGTCTATAAAGTCATCATCCGGACTGACCAGTGCTATATGTTGGTTTGATACTATTCTTATCCTTCCCTTGGACATCATTTCGCAAGAAGGACTGAACTGTAGAACTTCTAAGCAGATTTTTCCCGACAAGGGTACTGCAAGGTACACGGTGGTACCGTTTTTCCTCGTTTCTCTTCATGAATAATTCCTCTCTACCTCCTATCTTTCCATAGCTGTTTTTCTAGATAAGAAAGCAACCGATGATTACGATATATTTCAGGCGATGCTTCTAGCAGTAGTTCTCGTTTTTGCTTTGGCGCAAAATGTTCTCTGTTTACCTTCCAAGAACTCCACTGCAGTCCTAGCAAGAGGTATAAATCGTTCTCGATTCTTTGAAAGATTACATTTTGCTATTTTTAATTTATATATACGATGGGGCGGAAGTGGTGTAGTGGCAAGTGGCACGCTTACCACGCGAGCGGTCCGGGGATCAAATCCTGGGTCGTGAGTCGCCCGGGCCAACCAAGCCTTCCATCCCTCCGGGGTCGGTTAATTGGTACCAGACTTGTCTGGGAGGATAAAAACACTGACTTGTACATCGGCTGGCCCCCGCAAGTCATTGTATAGGCCACATCGCATTCAAACGCCACTGCGAATGTAAGTAGAATGCGTGCCGCATCCCAAAAAGGGATTGATCAACGGCAAATGCTTTATCCTTTATTTTTTATAAAACGGGTTTCTTTATCAATCATTTCTATCCTCAAAGTACATAGGGAGGGTAAGCATGTTCATGTGATTAGTGGGAGAGGCGTCTAAACCCAAATCGTTCTCACTGGGTGCTGCTCTCTTTGGCCGTGGTTCATATGCACTGAATACTCCTTCGTCCGTGAAGAGAAGGCAAAGTGGGTTCTCTGTACCCGTTGTCACTTCAATGGACCCCCCCCCCCGTTGTCGAAAGAACGTGGTGTGATGCAAACCATGCTGGCTTCCTTGTCGATTTGTTGAGAAAAGTGTGAGAGATCAGTTTCCGAGTGAGCTATTGTCAAAGATACCTAAACACACGTCCGCAATCTGCTCGCTAAGGGGGATAGTGCTGAGTGGATTTAATCAGTGAAAGCTTTCCCGGTTTTGCGGTTGTGGAATTCCGGAAATTTCCTTGTTTTGATCGTGCTCTATTCCGCGCTCAACGACATTAATTATGCGAAAGTCGGATTGTATTCAGATAGGATGGAAGAGAGGGGGTGGGATTTAGAGACGGAGATGAGTTATTTGATTCATAGAAATGGCGATCAGCCCGAGGGGACGGAGGTCGTATAGCCATTACATTTCGAAACCGAGCTCAAACCTTGGCGTAGTGCCTTCCTGAAAACGAGGGTTATGTGCCATAGTAATCATAACCCTGTTTAGGCTCTAATAACATTTTTATTACTTGTGATCTGATGAGCGTACTAAGAATGTCTCACAGTCAAATTCACAGCATTACACAGTCATAAAAATGTTTTCAATAAATTGGTATTAATTTTTAAAGCTAATCAATTTCATTCTTCGAAGATCCTACGCCCTGTGAAGATTATGGCCTGTTCTGTCGGGTTTGTGAAGAGCTTTTGCAATGCTCCAGGTGAGTTTGCAAGTTTAAATAACATACAGGGGGGGGCAAAAAAAAGAGTCACTCCTACTCACATTCAAAACAGAATTAATTACACTTTGCCAAAACCAAACCGAATGAGCTCAATTGCATATTGAAGAGCACATTCTATTCTATCAAAAACATTGCATAGTGGCCTTCTAAACCGACGACACCAGAAGATTTTCCCACGGAAACATGGTTCGCGGTACGAGCTCAACGGGGTCGTCGAGAAACCATAGATGATTGCGACGTCTCTGAAACGCTGGTCAAAAGCCATTTTGCATAGTCAGAGCTAGTGTCTCTAAGAAGTCATTCACCAGTTATCCGATTGAAGAATTTATGTAGCAGCTTCAGAATGGAGCGATTATTGTAGGCCTCCTTAAGCTCGACGGTGATGACAGATGACGTCATATTCTGGAGACGGTGAACGCAGCGAAGGTGGGCCTGATTCTGCTTATGGGGGGACATCTAAGGAATAATTTGCCGTATAACTCCCAATAACAGCGGCATCCTTTGCGACGAAAAGTTTGATGATATGCGCCATAGGCAAAGTGACTCTTTTTTTTGGCCCCCCCCCCTGTATATATATATGTTCAATTTTATTGACATACTCGAGATTTCTTGCGGAAAAGCGAGGCAGGGCGCATCCGCAGAGGACAGGCTTTTCTAAGATGGCTGGTTTTACTTATAGACGTAATAATTTTCAATTCATGTTTTAGAACACGCCGTTGATAATGAAGACGAGATTGCTCGGCCACTTGCAATCTGTGCCATACTCCACCACAAACAACTTCAGCAGAGGTGCCGTCAAATGTCACCGAAATCCGTCTTCCAAATGGTCTACGATTTCGGCATAAACTTGGCGTAAGTAGACAATTCCTACAGAGACAGTAAACACTTCAGGAAGCTAGTAATCTGTACTTGAGAACGGAGTAAGAAAGTTTAGGTAGGTTCGGCGATAGCGTGCCCAAAAGGACCTATAAGTTTGAAAATATTAAGCTCGCCCTTCCTGGACAGGGCCCATGGGATTTAGGTTGGAGATAGGTCGAGAATTCCCTTGTACCAGGGCTCTCTCGCTGTGTGCAGAATGGTGTCGAGAGAAAATACGCGTCGGGGCACAGACGGTCCGTGGTGGGCGAGAAGTGAATATCAGTGGAAGGAAGAGCGTGACCGAACAGAAGAGAATCCTCGACGAGCCGTTGTCGTTTCCTCGACCTATTTTTACCCTGCCGGGATAGCTTCACCACACTAGCTGAGATAGAGCGATCACTCGCCACCAAATTTGTTAACAGCTTCCAAGAACTTTTGGGGTATTTTGAAGTCTTTGAATTCATTCAGGAGTGAGCTTTCGGTTTCTCCTTGTGTAACACATGATTTCAAATAAAGAGGCCTGCGGCATCACTGAAAATGGATTATTCAACGGTTCCATTACAGAATTCAAAAATGCATTTTGCAAATTCACATATCTCAAGAGATGCATTGCAAACGAATACTTCACTCTACTGCTACAGGTACATCGCCGCGACATACAACTGCATTACTCCGAATAAGAGCCTTATGACTATGATAGAAATTGAGGAGTATGTCTGAGAAATGGTTGGTAGTTGAGTGGAGAGAAAGCGGTCATAAAATAGTTATAGCATAGTGAGGAGAGTCCCCAAAAATGGCCATCAAATCGAACTATTGGAACATTTGTCTTGCATAAACCCTCTCCTACCAATAATCATGTTTGCCGTTATGGCAGTGGCTTCGGACGGTTTCCTCAGCTTGGCTTTTTACCATTACTTATACTTTTAATTCAATTCTTACTGTTTCTGCCTTGACCATGTGCTAGACAACAATGGCACTCTTATGAGTATTTAATAAATAAATAAATAAATAAATAAATAAATAACATCAAAATCTATACAATTGAACTGACAGCTCGTAGCAATCGATACGGCAGTAGGGAATGAAAAGGATGTATCTCCGTTAGGACTGGCAGAAGACCGAATAGAAAGGGCACGTGCCGTGGAGCAAGACTTAGTCAGAACCTCGGAAAGGATGTGTACCAAAAAGTAAAAAAAAAGTAGATTAGCGGTGAACTAGCTATATGTCTGCTATACCAAGTTATCGATTATTGGTTAATCAAGTGGACCATGATTTTAATGACGTTCAGGTCGTAAATGCGTGTTCCCATCAGAGAAGAAGCTTACCACAGTAATGCCGGCAACATCAAATCAAAAGAAAGGTAAGCCTTCATGGAAATAAGCTTTCAAACACTTCTTTTCCTTTGCGGAAAGAAATAGTTCAATCTTGTAACGGAGCGAAGGAATACATAGAATACGAAGACACGGGCGAAAATCTAGTTAGGAGGGCGCACTTGTACATTGTGTTCTCCAGGTGCTCAATATAGGAAATGAGAGGCGCTGGTGCACATTGACCAACCACTTTAAAGTGTACTTCTTGATAAGTACAGGTGAAAGTGTAGAGTACTTCTAATGCCTACATGTATTCTATCAGCAAAGGTTTCAAGAAAACGGTCGCTGAACCAGCGGTGCTTAGGCCTGCGGCTTAGGGTGGTGAGCTCCAGGGTGATAGAAATGTTGCACAATATCGGAGAGCGCAAGTGCGGAACGGCGGGTTGGAAGTGTAGGACAGGCAATCGGTTCTATGAAAAGTTCCTCTTCACTGAAGTTCGTTTAGCAGCATCATATTATCTATCCTTAGTATAATCTAGAGAGCCGAAGGGCTGGTGTCTCGGGACTGAGGATAAGCCTACCAACGAGTGCTCTCTCTCATCACTCACTGGATTTCCAGCAGATACGTTGAGATTTCCATCACCGCTGGAGCCCAGAAGGTGGAGCTCCGGGTAACACCGCCCCAGATAAGCTCCTATTCCGGTATAGGCCTTTTTGTAAGAGCAACAGGAAAAAAATATTGAGTATGAACGCCGCCTAAACACTTATTGAAGCCGCTGCACTGTCCGGTTACAGTTCACTTTTGGATACCTACAGGGCATTCTTATCTTGCAATGACTCCAATAGGTATTCACTGTGGCTACATTCACTTATGTGTAGACTTAGAGATGGAAAAGATCATTTTACGAAGTTCAAAATTAAACTAACTATAAGAGCTCTGATTTATGAGAGCTCACCTGTTAGTCCATCCAAGTAAGCAGGGGCAAAAGTAAGATACCCGGATATCATCGTATTGATAATTCAAAACTCTTTCAGAAACCCGATCAAATGCGACTAGGAATTCGATGGGCGTTGGTAAGCCTTCAGGAACAGTGATGGTGGTGAAGCTACCAGTGAATGAAACGAGGTAACAAATTTCCAAGGTCCAGGGGTACGTAACAAAGACAGAAGTTCAAGTAGCACTGAGAATTAAGGAGTAAAGAGATGAAAAGAAATTGAGCGGATCCGCAGCAAAACATGAAGTAGAAGTGTCTCAAATAAACACTGAAATCAGGGCAATGAACGCGGATCGGCAGAAGGCGGAGCGGTTTTGATGACGTCAGTGAGTGGTGAAAGAGCGTTAGGAGGTGATCCATCTAGCGCGCTGAGTGGATTGGTCCATGAACGACTCCTACTGGCGTCATGAAAGCCGCTTCGCTCTCCAGCCACCGTGTTCACTGCCTTTGAGAAATTTGAGTTACAATGCAAAAGTCCTTAAGGGCGTATGTCCATCGCCTGAAAGGTCACCTAAAAGTCCTTATGGGCGATATATGTAATTCTGAATACCATGTTATACGCATTGCTTAGGTACGATATATGGACGAAGTGGGTGACCTTAATTCATCTTTAATAACGGTCACGCATTCTGATGGATAGTTATTGGTATGGGTGAAAGTTACCCAGGGTGGGTAATGAGACTGTTTCGGAGGTGACAGTCGTGTACCGTGACTAGAAACGCGGCAATTATGGAAGAGGATCTCTAAGGAGACTTGTGATTGGAGACTAAGAGGAACTCAAGTAGGATAGAAACTGGTAGAGGGTGAAGAAGGAAAAAGGAAATCGTGAATGTGATTTGAACATCCTCCACCAACTTCATTTCAGCGTTTCTCCAACGAAACCATTTGTCCCACCGCCGAGTTCCAACAAGAAACTGCTCGAGTATATGAGAAATAAGAACAGATCAACTACACCTCCACAAACGGTTAGCCCACAGTGATCCCACCTACGATCTCATGCGACGTCATACCGGTATTTCAGGTTGAAAATATCACAGAAGCTGTGTACAATGTGTCAATCGTGCCTGTTACGGAGTCCTACGAGGTTCGAAAAGTGAAGCTGGAGGAGCTGATGAATTCCAAGGTGAGAAAATCGTTAGTAAATAAGTTAAGCCACTAAGTCCATTTGGCGAATTGAGCGGTATCATTGCAGCGAAATAAGGAATCATTGGCTTGCATGGTTTTGTTGTAATGATTTCTTCCTTAGAATGGAGGAAAAAATTCAAAAAACAATTGTAGAGCAATAAAAGCTTCTTCCCTTTCATCACCAAAAAATGAGATTTAAAAAATGTTACCCGAGAATTTCTTAGAGGGGATTTATAGGCAAGAGGCCGGCCTTCCACTTTTAGAGCCGCCTGCACTTTTTTCAAGCCATGTAACTGCATCATCCCATTTGGAATTTATATTTGTTTACGAGAAATAATCAATATAAATAACACAGGTGTTTTCCAAGGGGGCTCAACTGAATTAGCCATTCCAGGCCAAGTTACCTCAAATTACTACTGCCGACATCGAGTCCTTCACAGTGTCGCTCTCGAAAACGCTCATCAAAGGTGACAAATTCAATTATTTCTGCTTTCATCAGACAAATCTAGGTGATGACCGTAATCACTAATTCAACAGCTATATCAATGGTGAATTTTAGGGAAATGCCTGGACGAGTACACCTACTGTCGTGAGTTCTCGTCCTATGCATGGACCCCACGTTCGGTGACGTAATGGCCCGGCACTGCACTCTCACATGCAAGCGATGTGATGACGTTGAAATTAAGGAAGAATACGGTGGTCAAGTTCGTTACTGATTGGTGTAAGGTTTTTGAAACAGTCGCACAGCCCACGCTAATGGGGTGTATGCCAACAGAGTCGTCCAGAGCCTCTCGCTAATGGTCGTGGTTGCGACGTCGCGACTGTAAGCGGACGATTTCGCGCGCCTCATTTGGATTTTTGTGATGCGACTACCACATCCACCATCCCTTTCTAAGTTAGAATGATCGTGGGCTCTGTGGTCAAATTCAGAAATTGGGCCGCGCCATCCCAAATGTGCCGCGTTGCGACGTCGCGCGGCCGTCCGATCGGCGTCGTCCGCGAGCGGCGACGCACTCTCGGACGATTCTATTGGCCGCTCCTCGTGCTCATGTAAGCGACACGCCTATTCTGGACGAGTTGTGGGCCACGTTAAAGATGATAAGATATGGGTCGGAGATTGGGTCAGGGTTGGGTTTACACAAAACTGAATAGAGGGTTGGGACCTTCTCTGGATTGATCTGGCATTTCAAATCGATTTGTTTTGGATAGTCTTATGTTTATTGGCATGCTAGCCCATCCCATGTCCTAGATGGAAAAAAGTCCTGCTTCGGGTGACCAAGGTTAGTGCCACTGCACGGGTAAGGTCCATTTCGCTGTAGGTGAATAGGGCCTTATGCCTTACGTGATCTATCTGGTTTTATCGATTGATTTATGAATTGTGATACAGTTACTTTTTAGCTGACTGCTTCGATATTACACCCGATTGCCGATCTCATCTTAACCTGTGCACCCATTCAAAGTACAAGCAAATGATGAAGGATTCGTGCGCTAAATCTTGCAATCTTTGCACGCCAGTTTGCAAAGACAGGCACAAAAAGTGAGTTGCTTTTTAAATATTTGATCTTGTGTGGGAAAGATATCAGAATCCTAAAGTTAGCAAAAACAATCAAGATCTTATATAGGGCGAACCCGTCCGCAACATGATCGTAGTGAAGTTCGCGTAGCGGATAATTTTTACCTTTGACTTTACCTGCTTCTTCCCCTTCTTCTTTTACGGGAATCGCCGTACGTCGTCAAATAGATACATTTCTGTTAGCGTTTTTTCACGGAAATGAAGCCAAGCCCGGTAAAAGAGAAGTGCAAAAGCGCTCAAGGTGGGAGGTGGGCTGAAAGTAGAAACAGCCGCGAAGAAAACCTTCGAATAGGTGAAATTAATGGTCCAAAAAACCTTGTTCAAGGTCGGGACGTGCGTACCGATAAGATCCAGACGCGAACAGAGAAGACAGAAAACGAGAGAGCACGCCGTCCGAGGGCACAGAAAAGCGCCTTCTGGCAGCGCCCGAATAAGTTACCGGCAACAGCGCAGTATAGTTGGGTCAGCATGGGTAAGACCTAGCGCCCTATCGGGTGTCAATGGCGTTCACAGCTCAATTCTACCTAGTGAAGGGACTGCTCCACTGGTCCTATCCCGGGACGTGCCTTCAGTGTTTTTTGAAAGCTGCCGACAGTGAACAGTAGCTAAGAATCGGCACTTTTTGAGTGGAGCTTTGTAATGGAGTGTGAGCCGTACATTACGGTTGGTCATTAAACGGTGCACTACTTCCGTTTTCGTGGAGCTAGCAGATTGTGGCACGTGTTGACTTACTTATTCTATACACAGCTTATTGAAAAAGCGTGTTTAGAAGTAGTGCCTACTGCAAAAACACACAACACATCACTATGAGAGTTGAAGTTAAGCCGAGCTAGAGTTGGGCTAGAGTTTACTCTGACCAAGGTTAGACTAGAATTGGGGTGGAGCCGTTGAAGGTTAAGCTCAGGTGACGAAAACAGGTCAAAGAACCCTTTTGTGCACCAATAAAACATATCGCCTCTATCGAAAATGCATGATTCGAACAGTTCACACTAGTTCCGCTAATTTTTGTCGCGCGCGGCACGCGATGCGTCCTGCCGCTGACTGTAATCGCGCGTTTTCCACGGAAGGTAGGGACTATGAACGAACTCACCGACTATGAACGAAGCTTTCGAAAACCTATTTTTTTTGCAGTTGTCAACAGTTCGTCGAAGATGGTTTCTGCCAGGACGAGCTGTACTCGAATGAGGAGCGGAAACACCTTTGCGGTTCATCTTGCAATCTCTGCTGATGATTTATTTACACAGTAATAATGTGTTGTAACTCTGTATCAGAGGTAGATTTGTGAGCGGTCTTATGTTGTAAAGCTATCGTAATTTCTCCATAAAGATTACTTGGTACTTGTAATCATTTGCAAGTCGATATGGCTCACTTTGTCCTCATGCTTGCTTACTACAGGCTTTCAAATTGGCAGTTCTCCCATGACAGCAGAAATCTTAGAAAATTTGTAATCAATAGGTTCAATAGCGCTAGTTCCGCTTGAATGAAAAATGAGCATGGTCTATGGGATTTCCGTGTTTATGGTGCTTATATTTATCTATTGATTATTTCATTTCATTCACCATTTGTTTATTTCGGCATTCTTCAGTGCTGACCCTACAATAAGCAACACGAAATCTAGGCAGCTCTCAATTTGAAATCCATTTCCATTTCTTTATTTCCAAATCTAATTCATTTCCAATCCGAAGGGTAAAAAAGGTAAATAACAGCAAGAACAAACAGAAAGGTGGTGGAGGGGAATCAGAATCGAGCCTCTTGATTGACAATAAGAACACGTTTCATAGATTACTCCCCTGAGTAGGCCCACTAGGTTTGTGTTCTTGGCCCAAGACGCAAAAGTACTACAGTACTGGGGCTTAACATCATGTTCCATCATTTAAAAACTCACGAGGAAGGTCGTTTTTGTGAATTAGGAAGGGGCCGGTGTCGAAGTTTGGTGACTTCTCATAGTATTTTTGAGAAGGTGATTTGGAAAAATGGCTCTGTACGACTGGGGCACAATTACCCGGAAGTTTTTGAACCGTCTTAGTTGTAACGTAAGGAGGTTTTTAAAAAAGGGATGGAGGTTGTTCTGATTGCGAACGTCGCTCGATGGTGGCACTGGTTGGCACTGAAGATGTAAGCTTCCAACCTACCCGTTAGAAGCGGTTGACAAGGATGGGGCTGATGGGGATAGGTTGTAGGTACGAAAATGAAAAAGCGAAAATGAAATAACATGTAGAATGCGAGGTCCTACGGCTCTGCCTTCATTTTGCCCACCTTTCAACCTAGGGTTGTCCAGAGGAATTCTTCTGCCAACGCGAACAAGAAACAGTCCATCAAGTTAGGAAGGCTGCTGTATCGAGCACAAAAATGCTAGGTAACAGTTCTGACTAACAGTATCGACTGAATGTAAATAAAGTCTCACAGCTTGGTTCTGTAGAGTAGTCCTACCAGAGCAGCTGTCGATGAGAACCCGATCTGGGCGTCGAACTATCTGCCCCTTGGACGAGGTGACTCCATAAGCTTCCTCTAATAGGGCTGTAGGCTTGTCCTTCGTTGGTTCCACCATTCGAGGGTTGATAGTGGCCTAGTTCGATCGTGATCGATCCCAGTGCAGATCAAGTCCTCCCTGATAATGCTGCAATGGGAATGAGGAACAACAATGAGAGACAGGAGAGAAGGGTTGAGCGCACAGTGGCACTCATGATGAGACATAGCTCGCAGTTACCTAAAAACCTAGTTAAGTTATTTGGTTGACTGACCGGCGAACTGAAATTTGATCACAATAATTCAATGCAGATAAGTGAACTTTGGACCCGACGGGCCACC
>MU882655.1:0-19841 GCA_036418205.1 Ostertagia ostertagi
AAAAGTAGCTCTGGGAGTGTGGACCGCCCGTAGCGCAGTTTAAGGGGGAGGAGGGGTTCGTATTTAATCGAAAGAAGGGTGAGGGAGGTCGCTTACGCAGGGACCAGATTGAGCAATCAGATTAGCCAACAAAAGTGCGATTGGATCACTATATTAACAGCACATCGCCAGTACGATGACAGCCCCTAGGGAAACGAAAGACTCTAAACGCTAGTACGGCTGCTAACCACGGATTGGTTCACGGCGTATCTTTTGGCAGGAGTTGGTATTGCAAAACGGTTTCTCTGCTCTGATAGTGAGCGCTCCTCCTTGCTGCTTAATTATCCTGCATACAAGGCTTCGAACAAGCATATTAAAATTGTCCAGTGTAAAATCGGCAATACAAATTGTGTGAGAAACGCGTTTTCCAATATCTGAAAGGGCAGTGGCTTATTCGAAATTGATGCAGCATTACGACATCAATAATGTACCAAAAATGCGGAGGCTTTCTGAACAGGCCATTTATTTCTCTGCCCTTTTGTAAAAAAATGGGTCTATTCCAGTTAGGGGGAATCATGATGCAGTTTTCCCAGAAAGCTAGGGTAACTCCGAGCCAGGGGAGTGTAGCCAGTCTAGGGGGGGGGGGGTGAGGGCAGTCACTTGACATGCGTGAAAAGCTGGAATGTTCGAGTTCACCGAGAAACTGCATCATGATGCCCCCCTAACTGGAATAGACCCAAAAAAACTACTTTGCCTTCTTTCCTCATCTTTCTTAACTTCGAAATACGTTAGATTTCCTGCGATCCATGGCTATGTTGGTGATGTTCGAGAATGATGTCTTGACATTAGTGGAATACCACTGTCAGACCGATGCCAGACTTTGCGAATCGAGAGATTTGCTAGCGCCCGCGGTCGCGTCGTGTGCAGCGAAGCGAGCCATAGGCGACGCTACCGCGAGCGCTAGCGAATCGCTAGTAGCGAATCACCCAATTCGCAAAGTCTGAGATCGGCCTCATAAAGTGCCTCTTTCTGCCACGAACCTGCTGACAAATAAATAATCTCAGCAAACAATGGTGGTCAATCTAAAAAAAAATGTAATCACAGCACTGATCGGTAAGAGCAGCTGTCACGCGTACTGGTTTTTTAGTGCGATTCAAAATTTTCTATTATAATATTCCCAGAAGAGCTAGATTCTACTCCGTGTTTTAGACTTCTCAAACAAATTTCAGGCTTGGGGTCTCACAATAAGTTCTTTGTAAGTAATGCTGATCCTTGTACATATTGCAGAACGCAGAATCGGAATTTTTCACTATACGTGACACTTGGATACGTGGTATCTTGAAAACGCCTCAATGAAGTGTAACCTCATTGAAGGATATAGTTAGATTGGATTGAAAAAATTGAAGTTAAAAATTTATGGTATTGAAAATTTTTGTTGGGCTCCTTTGTCCTGCAGATTTTTGTTTGGCTTGTAAGATCACTTCCGGCAAAGGAAAAGGTGTGGTGACTATTGATAAATGGTCAAAAAGGTCTTACAGAGTCTGCATATGGGAGCTAAAGGTGGAGCACACGATCAAAAGGCTGCCCACCAAAAATCAGGGTAGTGGTGGTCAGCAATGCATGTATGAAAAAGAACAAACAAGAAAAGCGGCTTAAAACCCTTAAAACAAGACCGCTGTACTCCCCTTTTATTTTTGTTAAGAAGGGTCTCATCGGTGCTGCCCTCATCAGTGCTAACGCTATCGGCTACAACCAAACAGCGAGAGGACGGGTGGTAGCAACGCGAATATGGCCCTGAGCTCTCCCTCATCGACCTCGGACCTTATCGGAATTCGTCTTCCCAAAATACCTGGTTTGGGTAGCGAGCGTTTGGTAATTCGAACTCGCTAAACCTGCGATCTTACCTACATCGGATCGTCCTCAATGCGCGGCGCCAGGCCACTCCGCCCTCAATGAATCCCCTCTCTCCTCTGGAGAAAACGCCAATTTTGTCAGCTGCGTGCTATGAGTTGGGTGATGATTGGTTCTTGAACTCAGCGCAGGTGTTAGCGACAATGGATGTCGGACTGTGACTTTGGTAGAAACTTCTAAAGAACAATGGTCCCCAATTGTTGCCTTACAGGTATATGTAGCAGTGCTTCACACTGCCTTGGTGGAGGTTCGAGACTCCGTTTTGTACCATTTTTATAGAATCTTCCAGTTGTGGCCTCTTGAATTACTCCTGAACGGCATTTGACCAAAATTTCTCCCAACTTAATATACATAACAACTCAGTTCTCCATCTTTTCCCTCTTGTTTATTGTTCTATTAATCTACTTCTGTTTGCCTACTTCGACACGCCTAGTAGAGGGTTTATGGGGCCAAAAATGGCCAGCCAAAAAGCTTCTATAGTGCATACGTTCGCGACGAAAATGTTGGGTATTAGCCAGTGCAGTCGAAGTGTCAGTAACGGGCTCTCCCTAAGAGAGCAATTGACTGGTTGTTGTAAATGTCTACGGAAATTGTTTGTAAGGGATGGGGGGAGGGTTGTTCTATTATAATTTGTCAAGTAAAAGTGTTCTTATAGCGGACTCCGACCTTCGCAACGAAAATTATCGCCAAGTGTTACTTATCAGTGACCGGTTTAGCTCCGCACGCTATCGCGCGCACTACACGGTGGGCTTCGTGAAACTGCAGGGGCCTGTCGAGCTTTCGGTCACTCAGCCAACGCATCCATTAGTGAGGTACTCCGGTGAAAGGTGTAGTCTGACTTCCCACAGATTCCCCAGTCACTGTATCCTAGCGGATGATGCGCACATAGCCTGTGGTGCTAATCATAGTTCTCTAATGGAGCGTTCATAGTGTTGGCGATCGTACGTGCGATTAGGCGATTGGGCGATGATTCAAAATGAAAGTATACGAAATCGCGATAGGGGATATCGCGTCATCGCCTATCGCTACAACGCTCTAAGAGCGCCTATCGAATACGATAGGCCCCTATCGCCTACTCGCCTACTCGCCTACTCGCCTACTCGCCTAATCGCCTGATCTATACGTATTCATTTTGAATTATAGACGAATCGCCTAATCGCCTGATCGTACGTACGATCGCCAACTATGAACGCTCCATAAACATCCACCATTTGTACTGAATTCACTCAGTTTAGCGGTCGAATTGGTCTTGTTGCTAGTACTGGTATCGGAATGGGAATGAAAGGTGTTCATTCGCTGGGCATCTGATATTGATGAACTTCACATTATTTAGAAATCAACAGTTCAGCTTCAATTAAAACCGGCTCCCTTGATTAGTAGACTAAAAATCAAAGTTTCATTAGTGGAGCACCTAGTAATTTAGCCATAGTGTTGTGAATGATTACGAAGTACGCGAAGGGAGTAGCGGATTTGATATGGTTCACATCCAAATGCCACCTATCAGTCCTTATCAGTCGTTATCACTGGATCACCCGCCGTATGTGTCCCCGCCCAGCCTCCTATGAAACTTGTAGGAACCACCGTTGCTGACCTGGGCTATGAATTTCATGACGCACACAAACAAAACACACAAACAGTCAGACGTAGCGCTTTATTAAAGGCAAAAGTCGGGCTCAATAAGGGGGTATTATGGCGATTGAAACTGAGTATAGAGATGCGAAGTGGAACGACAGTGGAAAAAAACTGAGAAAAACCGTCGACAAGGCCGTTAACAAAACCCTCTTTCCCACTAGCAGTGAAGGAGGCTGGCTTGGGGAAGAGGCACGTACAAACAAGTTTTCTGAAGATATCAGTCGTTCTATCGGTTGATACGGCAATCAACCTAGCTGATTTCACACGTTATGCCAGCCACCACATCCCGAGGTGGGCGGTCGTAGCGGGGCCAGGCGGCGATAGCGCATAGTACGTGCCCTGAGGCCTTATTACGCGTCGTTCGAGATTTTGAGCGTGGGAACATCTGTACGGGTGCGTAACCAAGTACAGACATGACCGAAAGGGTTGGTTAGGTCAACTAAGCCCGACCTTTGCCTTTAACGTATTAGTTCGATATCTGAGTGGCTGTCTAACTTTGATGTCTTATTATCTGACCTCTCTCTATCACTTTTTGATGTTGCGTCGTCGCCACTTGATTAGAATTCGTAGGTTAAGCTGTGGCTCACATACTCAACTGGATATCAGCAAAGCATGCTGGAAGCAGTTCATGGAGCGTTCAGAGTTGGCGATCGAACGTGCGATTAGACGATTAGGCGATTAATCTATAATGAAAAATATACGTATAGATTAGGCGATTAGCGAGTAGGCGTCAGGCGGGAAGACAACATACGTATTGATTGGTTTGCTCGCGCCGTTAGAACGTTGTAGGCAGAGTGAGGCGATTGGGCGATCGCTCAATGCGCAATGCGATGAGCAAACAAATCGATACACATCCTTTTCTTATCGCCTACTCGCCTAATTGCCTACTCGCACGTACGCTGGCCAACTCTGAACGCTCTCATCTGCGCAACTGTCAAGTGCGGTGACAGTCACATCATATCCATCGACATGCCTAATCAGACTTCGAGGCATGGACTACAATATGGATAACTGATTTGAAAACGTCCAGAAACACATTTCAGAGTGTAATGATACACTGATAGTGACTGGTAATGTTCCTCATGTGACTTGCAGCTGGTGAGGTTCACTTGCAATCACTCAACTAACCGTACTAGCCAAGCTCATGTCTGTGAACGTGTCTGAAAACCAGCAGAAGCCAGCTGAGGATGAATCGGCATATTCAGGGAGAAGCACATATGCGGTATGCAACAGCAATGTGGTCACTTCACCAAACGGGTAATTGTATTTACTTTGTTGTGATTTATTTAGATTTATGAACAGCCAACTGCTCAGTTCGCTACGAATCAGGAACCTGACCCCGTAGCGGAAAACATGGGTGCAGTTCCAGCTGATCGAACTCGGAATTTCGCAGTGAGAACAGGGTTTGTGCTCATCCTACCTTGTTTTTCATAACACGCTCAAATATGAGATCGGGGTGGCGACAAAAAGCGTCATGTTGTAACGAGATGCTGTTCTACCGCAATCATTTCCACAAGCTGCATAGCGTAACCGTTCATAAGTTGGACCTCCAGCGGGACTCCTGCTGGTATTATAGTTTTGAAAGATTAAGCGGCGTTCAAAGTTGGCGATCGTACAGGCGATTAAGCGATTAGGCCTTCGCTCAGTGGCGTAGCAAACAATTCGATATATATCTTTCTCATCGCCTACTCTTTTGCGCTCCTAATCCCCTTCTTGCCTAATCGCTCACTCGCCGAAACGCCTAATCGATGCGTATACCCTCTTTTAGAATAATCGCCTAATCGCACGTACGATCGCCAACTCTGAACGCTGTCTTACCTGTTAGGAGATGTGGACCGCTAACTTGGTGGTGTGTCGGTATGTAAATCTGTATGTATGTAGTCGGTGTGCCTGCCCTTTCCTCTCTCAAGTGAAGTGATAATGCGGCTAGTGGAAAGAACCAACCGTTAGCAAAACTGGGGAGCTCGCAAATCTTTCAGTATCATCGCTCGAGATGGAATGATTATGATAATAACACTCACATAAACATCCACTGAGCAAACTCTCGGCCATCTATAGCAATGGAAGCTGGAGAGCAGAGAAGGCGCAGGAGGTATGAGAAGATAAGAAAAACCAACCGACAACGACCTGGTTAAAAGGTAACCCGCAGCAGTGGAAGGGGACAAACGGAAATCGACCATGTGCTCGTAAGAAGATCATCCCTCAAAACTGTGAAGGATATCAAGGTACTCCCTGGCGAAGAAATGGCTCCCCAGCACAGGCCCCTTCCTGGCAGACATTGCGATAGACCTCCCCAAGAAGACAAGGGTAAGAACCGAGAGGAGAATCCGAGGTGATGAAGCTGCCACCAGCGGAAAACGGCGACCTCAACGAAAGATAATGGAAGTTGGTCACCCGATCCTGACGGGCCGATACCGCGGATTCGGAGCATCGTGACTAAATATCCTATGATGTCAAAGGAGACTGGGTGAAAGGCGGAGTGGAATCAGGGCAGACAGGACAGGGCAGAGCCCTGAAAATCTCGCTGTCAACAAGTTGCATGAATCTTGCTAAACAGCCGTCGCTAAGGCAAAGAACACGGAAATGGACGCCTTGTACGAGAAGTTGGAGAGCAGAAACGCAGAGAAGTTCGTCTTCAGACTGGCCAAAGCCCGGCATCGGGCTACTCAAGATATCAGGGTGGTGAAGAGCGTAAAGAGCAACAACGGCGCCATACTGAGGAAGCCAGCCCAAGTCAAAGGGAGGTGGGAAGAGTACTACAGTGCACTTCTGAACGAGGAGTTCTCCCACAAAAGCAGTTCACAAGCAGAAGCGAAGGATGGTCCCATTTCTGCAGACAGAGGATGAGGTCGTTGAGAAGTAAAGAAGTAGTAAGAAGTGTGGGGCGATGGACTGCTCCAACTACCGCGGGTTCAACTCCAGTGCTCATTCCATGAAGCTGTACGAGCGGCGGTGGTCGATTCGAAGCTGCGGGGGGGGATGCGAAGAAACGGAGCGATCAACGAGGGAACAGATC
This sequence comes from Ostertagia ostertagi, assembly GCA_036418205.1. Lineage (NCBI taxonomy): Eukaryota > Metazoa > Nematoda > Chromadorea > Rhabditida > Trichostrongylidae > Ostertagia > Ostertagia ostertagi. The sequence continues at coordinate 6,539 of MU882655.1, forward strand.
GGGGTTTATGCTTGAAGAAGTCAACGACGTATGCCATTCCGTCGCCTAGTAGTAGATGGAGAAATATTGAGAGAGAGCCGCCAGTTTGCTACCTGGCCTGCCTCGACATTGAGAAGGCGTTCGGCCATCTTTTCCGAGCTCCACAGGGGAGGTGATGATCACAACTGGGGTACACCAAGGGTCCACTCTGAGCCCGTTTGTCCTTCTTCCTGACATTAGATGTCATGGCGAAGGCATTAATGGAGAGACCGCTCTGGGATCGTTCAGGAAACGGAAACATGTCAGAACACATGATCTCTCAAGAGGCACGGGGGAGAGCAGAATAACGCACTTCCCACGGCGTGACAAAGGAGAGTGGATATCTTTTGGTAGGGAGACTGACATGCAAGGAATTCAGCTACTGAGCCTTCTTTTCCTACGTGGTCCTCCTAGACATACATGTATCATCGGTTGAGGGACTACATAAAGGGCGCACGTAAGGACACCCTGTTAGTTTGACATCACTCTTGAGTAGCGAAGGTAGCAGAATGAGATGCCGGGCCAAGGGAACAGGAAAATGGCTGCAAAAATTGGAGAAAGAGTTGGCTCGTCTGGATATCAAGTTGCTAACGCGTCCCCCCCAATCTGAGCTCCGAAGAGGGTGCAGAGCCAATCGTGAGCAGCTATTGATTAGTCGAAGAGTGGAGGACTTCCGATACCTTGGGAGCGATCTGGCAGCCGACGGTAGTGTGGATCAGGCGGTGAAGGCTCGGGTCAACGCTGCATGGATGAAATGGAGGGAGTCCACTGGAATCCTCTGCGATCGAAGGTGCTCCAGAGCGCTCAAAGGGAAGGTGTACCGGACAGTGGTAAGGCCTGCGATGCTCTACGGCAGCGAGTGCTGGCCCCTGAACAAGAATCACGAAAGGCAGCTTCACTCCGCTGAGATGAGGATGCTGAGATGGGCCTGCGGCTGGACGCGACTGGACAGGGTCAGAAACGAGGATGTCAGAGCGGTCATGCAGACTGCCCCTGTCCAGCTGAAGGTGCGGGAGTGACGTCTGCGATGGTATGGGCATGTGCTAAGGAGGCCACAGGATCATCCGATAAGAACGCGATGGACTTCGAAGCGCAAGGCAAGCGACCGCAAGGAGCCCCGAAGAAGGCGTGGAGAATCAAGAAGGACCTAAATGAAGCCACGGCCGCGGAAGACGATGTTCTGGCCAGAAGAAAGTGAGCTGACAAAGGCAGCAGGCCCGACGCGTGCGCGAGACCAAGGGAGAAGAGGAGAAGTAGAAAAAGAAGATTATGAGGACGATTACTCATTCTTTCTGAAGAACATGGAAAGGGCTAGACTTGTGCGTAAGGATTAGTTGATGAATGTTCCGGAACTTCCGAATCGTATCAGTCGTTTCCGTGAGATCGCCTGAATTAGAGATCGAGATCACAGGTTATTATTGCACTGATCCCCAGTGAGTTGAGATGAGGCAATTTTTCGTTACAGTTCCCGTTGAGAGATTATCGTTGGCTTCCTGATCATCAATATTCCATCAAATTTAGTGAAAACAGCCGTGGTGCCGGAGTGGAGCTACTGTGAATGGATACTCATTGGGATAAAGTATTGGGTTGATGCATAATTATTGCGGATTTTTTCGCGCCTTCTTTTTTCGAGAAGATTGGCGTTTTGTTTATTATTTTTCATGAAATATTCTTCTCTCTTCATTAACAGAAATGCTTATCGAAAATCATCTTCATATTCGCCATATATGCTCTACCACTTCGAGAAAGGTTGGAAGGCGGCAGAGTCGTTTGCGATCTCAACGAACTCAATTAGCAAAAGCCAAGTTGAAAGATGGTTCAAGAGGTTCAAAACGTCACATTTACCGACCGAAGCTCCTACAGACTACCACTTCAATCAGTCGTTGAAAAACTGGCAAACGAACAAAATTTACGACGAGCTGGATGACTTGGTGGCCGATGTTAGAGCGTGGATCGTCTCCAAGAATCGTGACTTCTTCACCCGTGGAATCGACCGACTGCCAAGCAAATGGGAAGCATTCTTGAAGGATGGTGACTACGCTCCGGAATAATCATTTAAACATGTTTTTGTTGAATATTTTATCGTTTTCGCTGAATAAAATTTGTTGAAAAAGCCGCAATAATTATGCATCAACCCAATAGTATGTTGAGGTAACAGGACGAGTACTAACATACCTACTGTGGAGCACCTTCCTGGCTTATGGTACCCAAGCGCAACGTCACCAGTGAGAGGGGCATACCAGCAGGAAAAGGGAGCTCAATGGTGCTAGTGTTGAAAATGAATGTCCTAGTCATGATTAGGGCATTAAACTATCCCTATGTGTGAGTTTACATCGAATTCGGTGAAAACAAGGGTTGCACCAACTAGACGCAATTTGACGCCAAAATTACACCAATTTGCTGATTACAGGAGGTGGAAAAACGGTTTTGCAAAACACTACATGTGGAAGGTGTTTCCTAAGTAATCATAACGACCTTTTAGCTTTGCTTACTATCTTGTAACGATCAATTTCTATGAAGGTGTCAAGTTCGGTCTATTCGTTAAACACTACCGTAATCAAGTTATTGTCAGCAGAGTAGAAAATGGTAAGATCGTTTGAAATATTTTTTAAACATTTTCGTAGAAGTTATCTCACAGGGTATACTCTCAGCGCTGTATCGGATTTAATGACAGTCCGCGACGCAAAATCAATGACATTCTAAGAGTGATAGATTTTCAGATTGCGCAATGCATGAAATACTTACGAAGTCTTTATGTTGTTTTAACAGTTCACTAGATCTGATCACTTAGATTGTTTTGGGTCGTATTTAATCGGATGTTAATGGCATGCCTGTGGGTCTTTGACAAGGAGTCATGCCCAATATCATTATTTAAATGCAGTTGAGGTGATCCTCTCTTCGAGAGGGAGTATTGGTAGTCATCCAAGTCAAGAAGAAAAAGTAGTATCAGAAATTTTCAAATAAGTCGACAAATATGTGCTTTTTGTTTTTGTAGCGTAGCTCGGGTGCCGGGGTGTGGGTACTTAGGACAGAACGCGACTTTTTCGCTCTTCGCAACGCGACATCGCGCGGCAGGCTGGCGCACCCGCAGCGAAAACAACTACGGTATAGGAACGCGCGATTGGAGCGCGATATTTGTGTCGGCTTTGATTGCGACAAGGAGTTTGAAGCTTAATAGCCATGGATTTGATAATGAACGAGGAAATGGTAACCAGAAGTGGACCGCTAACTAGCAGTGAAGAGGGAGGTAGGTTATTTTTGCAGAGATGGATGGTAGAGCTTCTGGAGAACCTGGAAGAGGAATGGTTGATGGACGTTTGATGAGACGACTGTAAACTTCTGCATAGGGGTTATTTGGGGCCCTGATCATGAATATGACACTCATTTTTCACATTCGTGCTGTTTAACGCATACTTTCTGCTTTCCTAAGCTTTCTTACCTACAGCGCTTACGACTAAGCTTAGGGGAGGGGAGTGAAATTTTTATGACTGAGTAAACCACGCACCGTGTGGCAAAAGTTGGAGTGTGTCAGACCACAGGGGAATGGCCTACCCACTTTGGAGCCCTACACTACTCAAAGGCTTAGTCCTATTGCGATCTAATTAGTGCGAGGGCGCAGACGAGCAGGAAGCAGGCGCCGAATAGCGCTAACAACAATCAGGACCCCGAATAATAACCCTTATACAGAAGTTTACAGCGAATTTAGTGGGAATCAGTTGTGGCGCCACCCGGCCCCAAATGGCGCCAGCGTCAAAAATGAGTATCATATCCGTGATGAGGACAGAAGCGTTCCGTAAAAGATGTTATACCCTTATGCAGATGTCTATACAACAATATGAACCCACAAAATGCAAGCACAACGACACTACTAAACCTCGTTCACCGATAATTCGTAAAACACCATTTGTGTGGCATCGCCCGGAATCGTGTAAGTCACAAAACGTTTTCAATAATGAGACAGAATTAGTGATTCACCGCATTTATCAATACAATGGGTGTGAGCGCGGGCAAGTAAGGAATCAGAAACTTACAAATTCACGCATGCAAAAAAAGCTGCTCCAATCGCGCGTTCTTCCATACCGTAGTTGTTTTCGCTGCGGGTGCACTAGCCTGCCGCGTGGCAGATCCTGCGCGCGGGAGGTCGCGTATGCGATGAGCTGAAATAAGTTCTGCGTTCTTGTCTAAAGACCACACCCGGAATGCCGTGAGTTTCCTTATGAGAATACTCAGCTTTAAAGTCAGTTCATTCAACTGCTTAGTAGTAACAGTAAATGCTCAAATGTTGCAGCAAGATGGTGCGTTTCTAGGTTGTGACTTATGATTATTGAAAGACCAGTGGAACAAGCTGCTGTAGATCTTATGGAGGTAGATCACTTTTTCATTGTAAATTGATCTTAGCATTATTGATAGTGCAAAGGAGAGCTGCGATAGCATTGAAGTTAGCTAGTACTAGTGAGAATACACATCGCCATGTCTCTACTAGGTGATGAGCAGTCGAGGAGGAAGTAAGCGTGGGGTGATGGCAGAGACGCTCGCGCGATGGTGAGTGTTGGAATCTCGGAGGGAGAGGTTAATTAGCAGCTGGCGAAAAACTTCGATAAGCGTTGAGGAATTCTCGACCGATATTCACCCTGGTTGAGAGACGTTTCAGGCACACTGTACTCACGTGAAGACGTAAAGTTCTTGAAGCTATGGTTGGTAGTCAAAGAAGGCAGTTTAATAGAGGAAACGTTAAGGGGAATAAGTTTATTCCGTCATATCCTAATTAGATCTCGCTCGAAAAAAGAACAAAGAACGATTTGTGCAAAAAATATGAAAAAATGGAAAGAATTTGTCAAAAACTCATGGTAAGGGCTTGCTCATCTTCGTAGTGCAGCTCGGCTACGGCAAGACTGAGCGCGAAGAGGACGAGTATGAGCGAGAGAACGCAGGAGATAAGTGCCTCATACAAAAGACCTGAACAGCCTGCTGCGGGCTGGGAAAGTTGCAGCTGATGCAGCTAGCTTTGCAAGCACCCTTTTCGGGTGATTTCTGTGTTGGGGAGCGTCACATCTGTGATTATCCTCTGGGCATCTATTCTACGCATCGAAGTGAATCGTTCACCGACTTCTGCCTAAGGTGTGCCTTGAAGTAACACTATCACGCTTCACACATTCGGGCATTAAAGGCAAACTTCGGGATTGAACTAGTGCTAGAAGCGCTCTGTAGAGATACCTTAGCTGCGGAACGCTTGAAAGTTGGGAAGGAAAGCAAGAGAAATCTTTAAGCAACGCTGAAACTAAGGTCTTACCCTTTAACAGGGTCGGATGTGGTACGATGTCGAGAAAGGGCGGTCAAAGAAGACAAAATATGCGAGAGAGAGCACGTCGTTTGAGAGAGCACGCTGATCTCACTACATCTCGCGGTGGGTTGCATGAGCATTGGAAATTGAGTCGATGGTTGCTGGCTCCGTAAGGAATAGCGCCCTAACCACGAAATTTTCGCGACGAAGCTGGAAATGGTTTAGGCAGCTTCAGACCTTGCAATTTCTCTAGTGGTATACCTCTACTAGTCGGGCCAATCATAGGGTTTGCCTTTAAAGGCAGCGATTACGATAAATAGAGAGCGAATTGGGGAAGCATGTGCGCCACACGAATCAGTTACTTGCATGCCAGGGAAGCGAAGTGTAGCGCTTTGACGAGGAAAGGTGCTATTGGTGGTTGCTGAGTGGGATTTCGAAGGCGCTCCGCTCACAAAAGCGATCCGCCCACTGGTTAAGTTGGTGATTTGGACGAATGCTCAGGCCTGTGCGGCATTGACCGGACTCTTGATTGGAAGCGCCCTGATGTTGATCGATGTGTGCCAGAAAAGCTAGTAGCGATGCGCTCGTGCATAAATCCGTTTTGGGGAGCTGCACCTGGTCATTGATGTGAAACTGAGGCGGCCAAATAAGAAGTCACCGTTTTGCGTTTTCATGGACGGGAATTCCTTTCGTTTTTTCGCACGGGTACAATTAGAGACTACCTCCACTCTGAACCACTGCTGAACTTCTTGAAGTCTCGTAATATTCGCTGCTTTGATTTTGGGTAATGAAAAGCATTCAGTAGGAAGCACTGGTCGCTTCCGTACAACAACGCGCGTCGCATTAGCCTCAGATGTGAAGTCGATTGTTCGACGCTATGCAGAAAAGCTGAAAGACGGTTTTGGCGAAATCAAACCGGTAAGATCCTGCTCGGTTTTGTGCGCTTGTTTTGCGGACGCAAACCTTCTTGATTGCAGATTAACATTTTAACTAACCCGGAAAAAGATGGAGATCTGGCACAGCGTCATCAACAGCAACATGTGCAAATTGATGACAATAAAAAGGAAGCTTTTTTAATTGGCATGATCCATGAAAGCAAAATAGATAAGTTAAGGTACATTGTAATAAATAAAGAAAAAAAAAGTGGCGTAAGGTTAACGGCTTGGTGGAAGGGCATTACAACTCACCCCGAATGCAGCTCAAACAGACCTGACCAACCTAGCGTGGATTCCTTCATCTTGGAGAGTGTCACAAGGCCCTGACATTATGGATTCTTGGGTCTAGACCAGAATAACGAGCATGGGTCGGAGGCAGGGTCAACCGTCCGTTCGAACTGTTCGAACGGGGGGTCGCATTTGTGTTCTGGGAGGGGAGAGGGGTCGCATTGCGCAGTTCTGCTGGTTGCGTTTGGTCATCAGGGGCGCAGGGCATAGGTGCGTGCGAAAAAAAAAGTTGCCGTTTCAGTGGTTGTATATACCCCCCGCTCGACGGCTATTTTTGGGAAAAGTGGGTGGAGTTTCGGAGTTTTAGGTAGGTTTTGGGCTGTGTCAACTGGTCTCAGAATCAAATACTATAGAAGAGGGAGAGGTCGCGGTGGGGAAGGCTGGTTGTATTGGGGGGTCGCAACTGGACCCCCTCGAGAGGGGGGGGGTCGCAAAAATCCCGAAAATGTTCGAACGTGACGGTTGGCCCTGGTCGGAGGGCACCATGAGACACACCGTGCGCCATAACGGGATAACTCGTCTTCGCTATGTGTGTGGCATTTACGTCGCGAGTAATGGTAGGATGGTGCACCATCAGATATCGCCATTACCGTGACAGCATTTCTTGACCGGTATTTGGGAAAAGTCATCCTTTCAAGTTCACATCCTGTTGCGAACTCACATCGGGTCCAGTCGCTAAACCGCTGAGTCGTTGTTCTACAAGATGTGAGAGAAGCCTGTGCCAGGATCCGCGTTTGGACAGGATGAGCTGTGCATCAAACGTAGAGTGAAGCAAGAGGGCTTGAGGAGTGAGTGCCTCAATTTCATGAGTGACGAAAGATGAGGCATCCAGAGAAAAAGCTGCCTTGACGATGAGGAGGGTAGCGCAACTGGCGAAGGAGTTCTGGTACTTGTGCCAAATATCACAAAACCTCGTCAGCGGTTGAGAAGCCTTTCCTGGAAAAGGTTCCTTCGGAGTTTCGGAAGTTTGGCTTCGGCTGTAATGAGATTAGAGGAAGTGAAGCGCTCAGAATCAGCCGTTAAGCGTTAAGGGTGTGTCATGAACAGGGTCAGTGTCGTGCGTCAGACCGACCCCAGCCGGGGTTGCAGGTTTGGGTCGAAGTCAGTCGGAGTTCGTGGTAGTAGTCTAAGAATCACATAATATACAATGGGAACAACCATAATGGAATCGAATACTATATGTAGAAAGAGGTTGGTAAGGGTGGTTAGTGGCTCGTATGACTCCCTCCCCTCTATAATTAGTTGTGAAAATGAGAGAGGGTTGTGAAATTCTCAAAATCGGCCTAAAAAGGTGCTTAACGTTGATCTTAAGTTACATCCACTCTTAACATGAGGCCGTGCATGGATTGGGTTATGAAGAGTTACAGTTTATGGGCGATTATAGCGTTCCTGGCCGCTGCCTCATCGGCTCTGCAGCAGAGTAGTCATTGATGTCCAGTCGATAATCGAAAGTTGGGGTAGGCGTGTCACCGGAAGTGACGTGCACTTGATAGAAGTTGCGTGGATAAGCTGTTGCCAGCATGCTTTGCTGATATCCAGCGATGTATGTTGGAAGCAGCTTATCCACAGCTTTCTATCAAGTGCACGCGATGGCCACGTCATTCCGGTGACACGCCTACCCCAACTCTCGGATGAGTATATGCACTTCCCGACACGTAATTCATAGGCCAAATGCCAGCCATGGGACGGTGTTTCTAACAAAGTCGTTCCTACTCATGAGGAAAAGCTTCTTATTATGGTGTTGCTCATAGCTGGTAACCGTCTAAATCCATCACATCACGTAACTTGCTCTGTGAATGTGGAGGGTCATAGAAGTATTGTTCCAGAAAGTACCATCGAAAAAAAGTCGATCGTCCACGCGATCATCTCGTCGAGGAAAGAAAAGTCGAAGAAAGCACCGCTGAAGCTTGTGAATATTGCAAGCTAAGCTAATGACACAAGGAATAGACATTAATAAAAGCTAACACTTGTTATACAGCTTTTCCTTTTCGAGATGGAACTAGGCTGATTTCACTACTATTAATCACAACAACCGCTAAAGAGCGGCTTTCAATATCAGGAGCGTCATTCTCAAAAAGCTACACCGCATTATTCGAATTCACTATTATTTTTTAGCGTTTGTGCAACCCAATGTCAGGTCCCGCTAGTGAAGCTCCCTTTCACGTGTATGCAGAGCATGCTCTGCTATGTGCTCCCATTATTGTCCGCAAGGTTGGTAAGGAGTTCTTATGAGCGATCATCATTCATCGAACACTACGATCGACAATTCTGTACATTATTGGCGCACTAACGTGTGCTGCAAAAACTTTCCCAAATGCATCGCACAAGTGGTCGATAGGATTCGGGTGGAGGAGGGCAGAAGGCTCAACCAATCGTCGAATATCCTCTCGATTTGAGGGTTCTCCATCTGGGGTGTTCGATGCGCTCACACATTTGCCCACATACGAGCGGAGTTAAGATCGAACGCACCCTGAAAAGACGCACATTAGGAAGGACTACTGCACCACAAGACCGTTGACCGGGAAGTCTAGGGGTCACGAGTGTGGAGGTCGAAACAGCCTTGCAACTCTGTGCTGCTCTGCTCAGTGTCACCTGTTCTATCGAAACAATCTTGTTCGGCAATGGTCCTGCGTGCATTACGTGTTTCTATGCGGTCGTTCAGAAAGTAATGCGGGTTTTACACTTTATCAGACATTTTTCCAGAAAATTTTCTTTTTATTGCTGCGACGCTGCACATCTTTGAAAAACCCAATTCATTTCTTGTACTGCTACTGTATTTTGGAAGAATCCGGGCCTCTGCTTTTCTTAAGGTTTGAGTCGAGGACTTCAAAGCACAAAGCAGTACGGTACTCGCCATGTAACTTCGCAAATTCACGCTAATCGTAAGAACGCGATTTTGCGTTTTTTTTCGTTTTTCATTATAGCTTTCGCGGCGTTGTCGTTCCACCTCTTCGGAAGCGCTAACTTCGGAGCACCCAACGAGCTGGAAAGTCTTATGAGGTCTTGCTCTACAACATCCTCACATAGAGAGTCCATCGGGTTAAGGGCCTGAGAAGAAGGTCACAATTCCTTGCTCCAGTGGCCCGGGAAGTGAGCGCCCAGGATGGCTTTGGTCGATTTGAACGCGTATTAGGGAGCCCAGCTTCATTGAAGAGCAAACGATCATTGAGCAAAATGCTCGTAAATCCAGAACAACATACCGTACCTCATTAAGTCTTTTGCAAGACCTTCGAGTTAATTTTAACATTTGTGGAAGATGAACTCCAATGGAGCTGCACTTTTGGATGTTACCCCGTCACAAACTACCACACCTTCGGGAGAAAGTCTGTTGTAAACTAGACGTTATCTCGGAGACTTGCTCTCACTTTTTGGCAACAACTGCCTCTGACTTTGGTGGTCGCAAAGAAGTTTAGTTCGAAAATTTTCTCATTAACCCAATCCGTAAGAGAGATGCGGCGCACCTCGAGCTCGTGCAGAAACTTTTTGCATTTTATCAGTATTCGGGTTGCTCCAATAAAACCAGCATAGAAAGAAGTCGGTAACTTTCTTCAAATTGGATTGCTTCCCAAGATTTTCTGACGGCAGATCCTGAGATCAAAAGTGTGACTCACGCTGGCTTCATCGTTGTGAGCCATCCTCTGACTTGCTCCAATCCTCTGAGTGTGCACAGTTCTTGAACTTCCACTTTTCGCAATCCCAGAGACGTGCTTGAACCTTGAGAGCACCGAACATGTTTCAAAGAGTTGAAGAGGGAATACCGAGTCGCTTTCCGAAGTTGCAATTTCAGAGACCGTCATTGGGCAGCCTCTTGGTAATGGGTCGATGCAAAAAATCTTCATGGCGAGAGTTCAGATGAACTTTGGACCAAACAACTTATGGTGCTTCTTACATAGTTTCAAAGCTTTCGAAGAGTTTCGAAACACTCTGAAAATACTCCACGGCTCAGTGCCAGCAAGCGGTCAAAGCTTCGTCCTACACTTTTCGGCCACCCTGTATTGCTTTGAAGACGAAAGCTCACAATAGAAGTCCGTAACCATTACACACACTCAATATGGTTTTAACTGAGTAGAGCCGAAACTCCTAATTGCTGATTCACTGTCAATGTTTCCGTCTCCTCCCCGCCCCCCCCCCCCCCCGGGATCAGCAGACGGCCATACATAAGTAAACACCGACCTATACACCGACAAACCGGCACAACATGTTTACAGATTATCAAACTGAGTGATGTGCTATTCGAATTGTAGTGTAACCTCATTTCAATTTCTACTTCACAAAGAGAGGTGGCGGTACATCTGTCCGGTAGGCACGGGAAGCTCGCTACGTGCACACACACACTTCCAGTATTGAGTTGAAGGACGATGGGACGCAAAAAGCGAGTATGTTTTGCAAGTGTTTCGTACGACCGTCAAGAATTGCAGCTGAGCCCTATTTTCAGAAGTCGTCATCGAAAAAGCAAAAGAGTTCTGAGTCGGAATCTGAAAGTTCGGAGAGTGAGAGACGTGTGAGCTTTGCGAAATATAGCTAATGAACTCGCATAAATTCATCGTGATTGCTTTGCATCATTTAGAGTCCGGCATCAGGTACTAGCAGAGAGTCAACATCTGCAAGCAGAGAGTCGGCTGAGTCTGGCAGTAGGGAGAGTCCCGGCAGCAGGGAGACTCCAGGCAGCAGAGAGAGGAATGAGCCTCAAGGTCCTTTGCCGGAATCAGCTCCACTGATAGCAGAAGAGCGACAAAGGAACTTTAATGTCAGACCTGGGTACGTCTGCACCTTCATTCCATTGAAGATCAAAAACGTATATCTGGTACTGAACCGAGCAGCGGCGCAGTGCATTTTTCTGGACGCGCGGTGGCTGCAACCGTCCTGCATATCATTTTGTTCACTCAGTGAACGCGACAAGAACTGCCGCTGGCTGTGGCACTGACAAAAGAGACCATCATCGACTTTCGGAAGAAACATAAGGCCGCGTTCATAGTTCGCGACTCGGGAGATTAGGATAGTAGGCGACAGGATATTAGGATAGTAGTAGAGTAGGAGATTGCGCTGACAAGATTGGATACGTATCGATTGAAATCGCTGGAGAGTAGTAGATTGGGCGACTTCAAGCGAATAGATCAATACATATCTAATCTTGTCAGCGCACTATCCTAATCTACTACTATCCTAATCTCCTACTCTACTACTATCCTACTATCGTAATATCGCAATTTACTACTCTATGGTAATGGAGCTTCAGAGTTGGCGATCGTACGTGCGATTAGGCGATTAGGCGAGTAGCTGAGTAGTCGAGAAGGCGATTAAGCAATTAGGCGTGTAGGCGAGAAAAGATGTGTATCGATTGTTCGCTCCGCCCTTGAGCGATCGCCAATCGCCTATTCGCCTACAACGCTCTATGGGCGGAAAAAACCAATCAGTGCTTAAAATACAGCCTTCCCCGCCTAATCGTCCTACTCGTCTACACGCCTCTTGGAGCCTAATCGCCTAATCTAAGCGTATATTTTTCATTATAGACTAGTCGCCCAGTCGCACGTACGATCGCAATTCTGAACGCTCCATAACGCTTCACGCGGGTTTGAAGATACAACCATTGAAGTAGAATGCTCTTCCAAAATGAAAGCAGCATTGCTAGCAACAGGACTCGCCCTAATCATCAACTAAACTAGTGGGTGGGACGGTCAGAGAGCACTGCTCTGACAAGCAGGGTGAAAATCGTATCGAGGACGTGGTCACATCAGTACGACCCCCCCCCCTCAGATCGGGGTCTTGATACGACCCCTCTAACTTTGATTTGATGTGAATAAGCGAGTTCCATCAATGTACAGCAAAGCATTCAGTTGCAGCGCGGTTTATCCGTGGGTCAGATTTGCCGAAACCCCGCTCGAGATCCCATCTCATAACCTTTAGAGCAATGTGGTAGAGTTAGATAGAGCTGGATTTGCTACTACCGGGCAATATTGAAATTGATCTAAAGCTTACACTCGAAGAGATAGGGTCTCTCAAATTTTGCCGAGGCAGCGGAAGACAGTTGTGGGAAGCGGAAGGCTTGCGATTCCTAAAAGTCTGTTTAGCTTCCTTCTTTCTAGTTGAGCTCGACCACCAAAAAAGCCGCTCCCTTCTTCACCATTGCAAGTTAATTCGTTGGCAACTCTCGAAATGTGTCTAGAATAAATTCTCCAACGTAAGCGACAAGAAAAGGGGCAATCGTCATCGTCCGATCTCGTCTCAGTATAGGCCATGCATCCGACCTCCACTCAAGTTGTAGAATCTATTGAAAGGTGTTATACATATGATGATGACCTGTTGACAGAAACTGTATTGTAGTAAACACATTTCGTAACTCCTATAACCTAAGGAACAGCTTCATTTGCCCAGGGTCTTTCCAGAACTATTGTCGTTTTTGCGACAGCGTCCCTAACAGTGTCATTCTCAACGAGGTATTGAGGGCGAGGGAGCGGGCGGTAGATAGAGGAAATGCCTTCGCAGCACATGTGACCCTGTTCCTTGCAAAGATGCACTTTCATTCTTTGTACTACTTTCAAATACTTCCTTCTCGAAGGTAGGGAATGGAGCGACTGAACCTGCAAAGAATATTTTATATCATGTTTTCTCACATATCCTTGTTTTTCTGCTGCGCTACACCCTCTTACTCCTATCTGCACCACGATGCCACTGACGTTACTGACCCCACGAGTACGACCCCCCATGACCCACCCTGACAAATACGACCCCCCCTGTCGAGGATTTCCTCGTACTTGTTAGCAACTACCCTCCGTTACAAAAA